>CAWUEQ010000183.1:0-79593 GCA_963921185.1 Dasysyrphus tricinctus
TATAACGGATTGCGTTGAAACTGCATAGAAAATACTTTGAGTGCAAATATCTAATGAACTAGGTGTTGCAAAAGCTTTTGGTTTTCAGTAACGGATAGGTTGGAAGCGTATATTTTGAGAACCCGGTATCATAGAAGGGTGTGGTTTTAGGTTCTGAAAAGTCCTGGGAAATCCCTATCCAAATTTTGCTCTTTTTTTTATGATGCTTGGTTTAGGAATTATCACCATCCAAAGACATTAAGGTAGGTAGTTTTTGGCAGAAAATCAGTAAAATCACTTTAGATGCGAATATTTCCTAAACCAGACGATGAAAAAAAATTGGCTTCCATGTATCGATTAGGTGCGAATAGACCTTTCCAAAAATGTATGTCATGATTTATTTCATTGACTTTTAAGAAAAAAGCTTTTTTTAAAAAAACGGTAAGGGAGTAGTCCATGCTTTTTTTTGAAATCCATGAAAAAATTTCGTGATGAAATTTTTACATTTTTGGAAAGGTGTGTTAATTTCCTATTCAGCACTGAAAACCGCAACAATTTTGAAAGCTCCATTCGTTAGATATTCACGTCCAAAAAGTTAGCTCGCCAACATAGGCATAAATAATTAAAAAATTTATTAGAATTTTCTGCTCTTTTTGTGCTATTTTTGTGTTGTTTTCACGATTTTTGTGCTGTAATATATTTTTTTGTATGCAATGTTGTGCTACCTTAAATTTAAGCTAGCACAACTTTTTCAATTATTTACCGATTTTAATAAGAGCGGTGTCATAATTTTGTGCTCTTTGTGTGTTATTTATCTGCATTTAAAAAAATTTGATTCTAATATTTCTTTGTTTTTGTATGCAGTTCTATGTCACCTTAATTAAAGGTAGCACAACTTTCTCAATTACTAACAGATTTCAATGAAACCGGTTTCATAATTTTGTGCTCTTTGTGTGTTATATATCTACATTAAAAAAAATGGTTTAAATATTTTTTTTTGTATGCAATGTTGTTTCCCCTTAAGTTGAAACTAGCACCACTTTGTCAATTACTAACCGATTGCGCGCTCTGTTTTACCAGGCCTTTTTTACAAAAACAATTTTGAAAATTTCCCATTACATATTTTGTGTAACATTCCTTATAAGCTCAGCATCGAGTTGAAATGGATTTGGTTCGACCGATCTCGCTCGGCGCGGCGAAGAGTTGATTTTATAACTATGATTTTGATTTAGGAGACACAAATATATGCAAAGATAGGTATTTTCGCATGTCAAAAATTATAAATTATATTTTAATTAGTTTGGAAAGTATGTACATATGTTCATGTAGAGAACCTACCTATACCTATTTTGTGTTTTTAATTTTTATTCGAATAGCTAGGGTAGATTGGTGCCGTGAAATAAGGCTAAGCGAAATAACGCCAAATTCAGAAATTTGGCCCTATTTCCACTTTGCAATAGTGAAATATGACCAAATTCAACAGTTGGCCTTATTTCACTTTGCCAAACAGAAGTAAGACCAATTTGGCCTTATTGCGCTTAAAATTTGTGCTTGAGCGAACTTTTTTCTTATTTTGGACAGGAATTCTGCTCTATGGTCGGTACTACTAAATATTTTGCCTTTCGTTATTTATCATGAAAACGTAGCTTCAACAATAATTTCAATTTCGGAGCGGTGTTTTTGAACAAAATTATTTATTTTCGATTTTAATATCAACTTCTTTGCCTTTTCAGTCATAAGCGTGACAATGAATTTTGAAAAATTGTCATGAATTTAAAAATTAGGTCCTAAAGTTATGTCCTTAAATTCGCACGATTTTTAATTTTCACACCCCAAATTGATCTTCCCTTGGGCAAAATTTTTTTCCCAGTATGCTTTGCGTGATTTTTTTTTATTTTAACCCTACAAATTTATCTTCCGTATCCTTACGCAAATTTAAGGAAGAATTTAATTTATAACTTTCGCTTACCTATACAATACTAGAGATTAATAAATTGTTTTTGATACGTAAGCTAAGCAATTCTATTTATACAGGCTGTCCTGTAAATAATGGATAACCTTGCAACTGGTTGTAGCAGGCCTTATGACCTTTCCAGAAAAAAATATAAAAAATATTTTCCCAGTGGTTACTATGTTATGATGTTTTTTCCAAAAGTTGTTAACAAGTACTACTTTCCTCAAATACGTGAACGCTACGACCATGGATGAACAATGTAACTATTTTTTTGTATTTTTGTAATATTCTAGAATAACTGTTGTAATAGATGGGTGGTAAAATTTAATAGTAGTTATTGCATTTTTTTTATTCAAATTTTTTAAAATATTTTTTTCAGTACAAACATTTATTTTCAAAAAAGTTTGACTACCTCTAATAAATTAAAATTGTATAAGAACATGGATGGCCAATTGCTTAAAAAAGTTGTCTATTTAATGCACTTTCCAAAATGGTACAACACATGCTTGTGTGTTAACAAAATAATCAAGAATCATGTCAATCATCAAATAAAGCAGCTTTTAACGTTTTCGCAAAATGTCTATCAAAATGTTACAATAACCTCCAAATTTGAGTTGGACAAAGATTTTCTCTTTTGATGTTTAAGGGGATTCAGTGCAAGTATAAGACTCGATTTTAGGTGTTGAAAGCCCCTTCATTTTGCCACCATAAAAAAAAACGATTTCTAAAAAGTTTTCCGTGGCAACTTAAATTTTATTAGTCCTAGAAAAAAAAACTTTGGTACATATCTGTAGCAAATTCAACACTCTTCAATTTATGTTGATGTACTTTTTACCCTAAAGTTATAAATAAAAAAGTTAAAATCAAAATTTAAACATTGAAAAAATTCATATGTTTTTAATTATAACTTTTTTAATTTTAACTTTAGGGTAAAAAGTGTGTTAACATAAATTGAAGAGAATTGCATTTGCTACAAATTTAACACCTAAAATCGAATTTTATACTTGCACTGAACCCCCTTACACATCAAAAGAGAAAACTTTTGTCCAGCCAAAATTGGGAGGTTATTGTAACATTTTAATAGGCATTTTGGAAAAATGTTAAAAGCTGCTCTATTAGATGATTGACAAATTTTCTTGGTTATTTTGTTGATACACAAGCATGTGTTATACCATTTTGGAAAGTTCATTAAATAGACAACTTTTTTAAGTAACTGGCCATTCATATTTTATACAACTTTAATTTATTAGAAGTAGTCAAACTTTTTTGAAAATAAATGTTTGTACTGAAAAAAATATTTTAAAAAATTTAATAAAAAAAATGCAATAACTACTATTAAATTTTACCATTTATCTATTACAACAGTCATTCTAGAATATTACAAGTCGTAGCGCTCACATATTTGAGGAAAGTAGTACTTGTTAATAACTTTTGGAAAAAACATCATAACATAGTAACCACTGGGAAAATATTTTTTTTTATTTTTTCTGGAAAGGTCATAAGGCCTGCTATAACCAATTGCAAGGTTATCCATTATTTACAAGACACCCTGTATAAAGGCATTTATAGCGGAGAATCTTAAAGTTTTGCACTCACAATTTCCTTAAGGTATCTTCAAAAACTTCCATTTTGAACTAACAAATAGCACTGAATTTACTTTACATTTAAATGCTCTTTTACAAGGGCGTACGGAAGGGGGGGGGCAGGGGTGAGGGGACTTGCCCCCCCCCCCCCCCCTGGCAAATCAAAATATCTTTCACTTATTTTTGTCTGATGAATAACAAACCCTTAACTCTAGAAAATTATTCGAGATGTTGAAGTTTTATTTTATCAGTGTTCTTTTTCTCAACAAAATATCTACATATAAATATGTTATATCAGAGCCTACTTGTGCGCCCCCACAAACACTTGACTTTAAATTCAATTAAAATTAACAATGAACGTAGTTGATTAACAATGATTCATAATTGCATTTCATAGCGGATGATCATATCCGATATCACTTACATAAAATTGCATATCAGCACTTTTTGCCTTCAGCAACTTGTGTGGGAGTATCCAATGGATACCAAAATATTTCTTTTCAAAGAGCAATATGAATCATTGCATCATCCGCAGTCAAACTAAGATTTGCTGCGTTAGCATTTAATTATTATAAAAAGAGATCATTCGATCTCATTAAGTTTCAGTTCTAATATACGTATCACTTCGTACAGCTGAAGATTTCCCCCCACCAGTGGTAAGGGATCGGAAGCTTTAAAACTCAAAAATAAATATTCTTTTATTAAATATAAAAATTGTTTTTCATTTCGTTGTGTTCTCTAACGAGAACAGAAAAATATATTTTTTAGTAAAAATTGAATATTTTAATAAAAATGGCGCAGTCGGTAGGATTGACTAAATAGAGCGAAAATCTATTAAACGAAAAGTCAATCCGTGAAACGAATAACGCGAAAATCTGCAAACCGCGTTACACTGAATTTAATTTAAATAAAAAAATTAATTCAGTTAAGAAAAGTGACAAAACATTGATTAGTGAAAAGTGATAAATGATCGAACGAATATCGAAAGTTTCACTTAACAAACTCAGTGACAAAAAAGAAAAAGAAAACTACGAACGAAAATCGGAAATTTTTTTTTCAAGAAAGAAATTAATCAGTAGCTCACCCCAACACAAATGGTAATGCTACGAAACTCTGTAGAGGAGGATTAATTTTGAAGTGAGGAAAAGTGCAAGGAAGTTTAGAAAAAGTGCAAGAAAGAAAATTTAAAAAAGTGAAAAATTAAAATAAAAATCATTTTAAAATTAGAAAATATAAAATAAAAAGGTGCAGTGAAAAAAAAAAAAAAAAAATAAAGACCAAAACTAAGAAATAAAATAAATAAAATTCTTTGTGTAAAGAACAAATTAAAAATAAAACAAAGCAAAACAAAACCCAATAAAAATTTAAACAAACAATCTATTTATGGTTCATAGACAATAACTTGAACCCAACGGCAAGTGGCAAATAAACGAAAGCCCCAACGTGTTCCGAAAAAATAGATGAAGAAAAACAGACGAGCTGAACTAAGACAGCAAAACTTTAACCAGCAAAGGAAAATCCAAGAAATCAACATGGATCCCGCAGCAGCAGCAGAAGCAGCACAACAACAACAACCACCACTACGAATCGGTAATAACATTAATAATAATAATAATATAATATTAAGAAGTTTGGAATTAAACCCTCTAAAATATATTGAAAGACTTACTTCTTTTGATGGAAGAACAGAAGATCTTCCTATTTTTATTCAAAATGTCGATGACATTATTCCCACACTTCAAACCTATAATGATCAGTCTCAAAAAATGTGCATTAATTTGCTAAAATCTAAATTTATAGGTAGAGCTAGGCAAAGCATAGAAATTCATACCCATTTGACGAAATGGACAGACATAAAAGCTATGCTCATAGAAAATTTCGGTGGCTTTAAAAATAGCAACCAGTTGTACGAAGAATTGAGAAATTCTCAATACAGAGGTGATGTTATAAAATTTTATAACTATATTCAAAAAACCCTCTCTTCACTTAATCAGAAATGCCTCCAAGAAAATAATGTGTCAGATATTCCTCGTAATAACGAGACGGCACTCAATGTCTTTAAAGAAAGATTGCCAACACACATGAGGACAATCCTCTACGCTTTAAAACCAAATACCATGGAGCTAGCACTTCATGAATTAAATAACGTAGGATTTGTCACAAGACAAAATAACGATATAGGTAGTAGTAAAGAAAAACATAGATACAATAATAAAATAGAAAATAGGTATGAGAATAAAAATAATAATAATAATTTTAATAACCCTAATAAACCCTTCAGAAATAATAACAATAGGGAAAATAATAATAATAATTGGCAACCAAAACCTTACGTGCCAAACAGTCAAAACAACTATCAAAGACCAAATAATAATAATAATTATAACTATAATAATAATTTTAACAGAAATTATAATCCAAATAACTATCGCCAGTATCCTCAAAAATTTGAGCCCATGGATCTCGATCAAACATCATCTCAAATAAAACGAATACCAAAAGCTAATTATGTAGATAAAAATATAACTCAAGAAGATTTAGGAGAAAATACAAATTTTCGGTATGTAGCCTCGGAACAAGAACAGGATTGCCCTTTGTTAAATTAAAAAAAGGACAAACAATATTTAGAATGCTCATTGATACAGGAGCAACTAATAGCCTTCTTAGAGAAGAAGATGCCCCAAAGAAATTTATTAAAACTAGAAAAAATCTCTTAATTATAAGAACTTGTGGAAACCCAGTTACTATAAATAAAGAAATTATTATACCTAAGGATAAATTTATTTTTTCAGTAATTGAAGATTGTGAGTTCCAAATTCACACATTCAGTTCCGAATACAACGGAATACTAGGGAATAATATTTTAATTCCGAATAATTGTGCAATCAATTACAAAAAGAAAATATTAGAGTTGAACGGTACTAGCATACCTTTCTTCCTCAATAGACATGAAGAAGAAGAATATGAAAGTACAATCAATTACTTTAATAATATTTCACCTGTTAACACAATTATTGATGATTCTTTTACAAATGAACTTAGGACTGAGCATTTAAACTCAGAAGAAAAAAATAAATTAATAAAATTATTAAAAACTCATAAGAATTCTTTTTACCATAAAGGTGATGATTTAAGTTTCACCAACAATGTAAAGCACAACATACCAACGGAAAATACTTCCGCTATATACACAAGGATATACAGATATCCTGAGATCCACAAAAAGGAAGTGGACAGGCAAATAAAAGAGATGCTTGAATCAAAAATAATTCAGCATTCTACTTCACCTTATAACGCCCCAATCTGGGTAGTACCTAAAAAAGAAGACCACGCTGGTAATAAGGAGTGGCGAATCGTAATAGATTATAGAAAATTAAATAACGTAACCAAAGAAGATAAATATCCCATTCCAAACATGGATTCGATATTAGATAAACTAGGACAAGCAGTATATTTTACAACATTAGATCTTACAAAAGGTTTTTATCAAATTGAAGTTGAAGCTAAAGATAGAGAGAAAACAGCATTTAGTACATTAACTGGACACTATGAGTTCGTACGAATGCCATTCGGCTTAAAGAATGCACCCGCAACCTTTCAAAGACTCATGAATGAAGTCTTGAAAGACTACATAGGAAAAATATGCTACGTTTATTTAGATGATATCATAATATTTTCCTCTAGCCTACAAGAACATATGGATTCACTCCATAAAATCTTATTGACACTTAAGAACGCAAATCTTAAAGTTTCATTAAACAAATCTGAATTTCTACGTAAAGAAACAGAATTTTTAGGGCATGTAGTAACTCAAAATGGTGTAAAACCAAATCCAAAGAAAATAGAAACTATTAAAAAATTCCCCATACCAAAAACAGTAAAAGAAATTCAATCCTTTCTCGGATTAACAGGATATTATAGAAAATTTATAAATGATTATGCGAAAATTATTAAACCTCTAACCTTATGCCTTAAAAAAGAAAGCAAAATAAATATAGAAGATGAATGCTATAAAGAAGCATTTTATAAATTAAAAACTTTAATGTCAGACGATCTAATAAATAGACATCCTGATTTCACAAAAGAATTCACATTAACAACTGATGCAAGTAATTTTGCTATTGGAGCAGTTTTAAGCCAAACACATGGTCCCCTTTCATTCGCCTCTAGAACCTTAAACAAACATGAGTGCAACTACAGCACAATAGAAAAAGAATTATTAGCAATAGTTTGGGCAACCAAACAATTCAGACATTACCTATACGGTAGAAAATTTATTATAAAAACAGATCATCGTCCTCTTGTATGGTTACAAAATTTAAAAGAACCAAATAGTAAGCTACAGAGATGGAAAATAAAACTCGAAGAATATGACTTTGAAATACAATATATACAGGGAAAAGAAAATAAAGTAGCTGATGCTCTTTCTCGTGTAAAAATAAATGTGCTAGAACAAGAAGACCTAGCTACTCAACATAGTGCTGAATCAGATAGTTCAAATCTTATTCCTATTAGTGAAAAACCGGTTAATTTATTTAATCGACAAATAATACTTGAAATCAATGAAAATGATCATCAAGAAATTTTGTACCCACATGTTGGAAAAAGAAGAATAATATTCACACGAAAAGAATACAAAGAAGAAGATTTTATCAATATAATTAAAGAAGTAGACACTACGATGCTAAATTGCATGTACGTCAAAGATGACGAAATATTTAAAAAATTCCAAGATATATGGAGAAAAGAAAATACATTGAGTAATAAAATACTACACAGAAGCATGATTATATTAAAAGATATTAAAGAGTTAGAAGCAAGAGAAATAATAATAAAAAATCATAAGAATCATAATCATACTGGTATTGAAAAATTGTATTTAGAGTTGAAACGAGAATATTATATACCAAACCTTAAGACTCTAATTAACAAAATAATAAATAATTGTTCAACATGCATGGCAAAAGCGGAAAGAAATCCAATCAAGTTGCCATATGAGAAAACTGAAACTCCAAAGAATCCTAATGAGCACTATCATATCGATATATGGTTTGTTAATAAAAAAGAGAAATACCTCTCATGTATAGACAAATTTTCAAAATTTGGGGCAGTAGAGCCGATCAAAACAAAAACTTATGTAGACGTTATAAACGCTCTTACAAAAATATTTTCTTATATGAAAAAACCAAATAAAATAATACTTGATAATGAAAATGCATTTGTATCCGAAACACTTAAAAACTTTCTTCAAAATAATGAAATAAGCATACACTATTGCACGGCAAATAGACACACCGGTAATTCCGATGTGGAAAGACTACATAGTAGTTTAAATGAACATATGAGAATCTTACAGCAACTTCAGCAGTCAAATGAAGAAGATTTACCTATAAAACATGCTATTAAAGCAATAGAGTCATATAATAACGTACTTCATCTTACAACTAAAGAAAAACCAATCGATGTTCATTTCAATAAAATAGATAACAAAATAATATATGAAAGAATAGAAAAAACTAAAATAAAAATTCTAAACAAAATAAACATAGGTCGAAAAGATAAAGAGATAGATGAAAATTTTATCAAAATAACTCAACCCGAAAAAATAAAAAATAAAATCACACCCAAACACAAAAAGGTAAAATTATTAAATAAACTAAATAAAAAATATACATTAGACATAGGTAATAAATATAAAAAGATAAAAAATAGAATAGCTCATAAAGATCAATTTCCCGTGAGAAAGAAATTTACACAAAATATCATTGATTCTAGATCCAAAGAGGATAACGTATCAAACATGGCAACATATAATCCCACTTCACATCCTGATGATAATAACATTAACCATAATGAACCCAGTACGAGCTGAATTAGAAATAATTGATTTAAATAAAGGAAACGGTTTTACTGTAATACAGTTAAAAGAATACCCATTAATTAAAAATTACGATACAATTCTCCACATAATAAATTTAACCGAGTATGAAAAGAATATAGAAATTATGGAAAGAAACGTTAAAAGAATGCCTGAGGAAAATGATAGTATAGTTAGGAAAATGTCAAAAATACGTAATGAATTTGAAATTCTTTTACCACATCCAAAACAAAATAGACAAAAGAGAGGATTATTTAACATTTTAGGAACAGGTATGAAATTTTTATATGGCACAATGGATGATAGTGACCGTCAAGATATTGAAGAACATTTAAAAATAATAGAAACAAATAACCATAATGAAATAACAAATTTAAATAAACAAATATTAATCAATGATAAATTTAATAAACAAATTAAAATATTAACGGAAACTTTGAATAATGAAACCAATAACATTTTAAAAAGAATTAACACATTTATAGGAACTTATGACTATCAACAAGATATAGCTAAAATACAGTATGAAATAAAGTTAAGAGAAAACCTTGATTACACTAGTTTACAGCCAAAATGTACATTTGATGCCACTAATTTTTTCTTATAAATTTTGACCTTCTGAACTCGAAAATCACATTAAAAAAAAATTAATATGGACAGGTTTTCGAGATATGAATTTTTGAATATTGTGTTCTATATTTCCGAAGGTACCTTACTATTAAGGCCATATATGCACTAAGGAATGCACAATCTGGCTTCAAATGGATTCAATTGAACATTATTAAATTGTCGACCAACATCTCTTCTCTTTTTTTGTGATAAGTTGAGTAGTTGGAATGGCATGGGCCAAAATATACGAAAAAATCTTATTTTTGAACGAAAATAAGAACACCAAATCTATTATTTCAGCTAAAAAAATATTGAAACAATTTTTTTTTTAATTTTTACATTAATAAGATACTTAACCAATGAAAATGAGATATTTCCAGAAAAAATCTACGGATTAGTTCCAAAGTTATGTTCATTTATATACAAGAATAAAAATTCGATTTTTTCATTATTTTTTGACTCAAACCTTATTCATAGCAAAAAAGTCCACAATTTTTGGTTTGGCAATGTGTTAACATGCTTTTATTGCCTAATTTATCAGGGGGAGCTAGCACTGTATTTATGTAAGACAAAGCATTACAGCGAATAAACAGTGAGGTATGTATGGGGGGGCATGCTGCCCCCCTGCAACCCTCCTGCATATAAAAAAAATGACAAACTCAGCGCCTATTACAGAATTGCCAAAAACCCTCATAAGACAATATTTTGATTACTTTTAAGTTATAACTCAGTAAAATATGTTTTAAGTGATAACGTGCCTATCGAAAATTCATCTCTAGTCAGAGTTCAAAAAGGCTCACAAAATTAATCTTCTTAATGTCTAACTTTCTTTTTTCTAAAATTACTTTGAGGTACGAGTATGAAACTCACTTTTTTTGAGGGGTGTCACAATTTAGTTGGATTTGCGTTCTCATATGTTAGTGTTTATATTAGAACGAAAAAACGCTAGAAATACGAATTTTTGGTTTTTTACCCATAAAAGCTGGATTTTTGTCATCTACCGTAGGTGTTTTTATATGACTTTTTTACAGAAATAATTTTTTTTTGTTATAAGGCTTAACATAAAATTCGGTACCTGCGATATAGATATACGGAGAAACAATCAAATCATGTAACTGGTTGTCATTTTTGTCCGAGCAAATAAACGGGTATAAAAGTGCTTTAGATGGTAGATGAGTACCTATGTCACAATACAATCTGTCATGTGCCTTGAACCATTTTCGAACACACTACCAGTTCCTAAGTGCCTGAAATCCTAAGCTCAAAACATTATATTTTTCTATTTCTCTATATTTTCTATAATACATTTATATAATATGGGCTTATTTTTACGAATAGATGCGAATTTACCAACCTACTTTTCTTTTGGATTCACAGTTGAAATTTCCGCCCAGATAACCTTGCTGATAAAAATGCCAAGTATGGTGAAAGATTCCACCAAAAATGCATCTTGAGATGAGTGTATAATAGTAGCTTTTACATATATAAACAACCATAGTATAAGCTACTTCTCAAGATGCATTTTTGGTGGAATCTTTCACCATACTTGGCATTTTTATCAGCAAGGTTATCTCATAAAAAAACGGATACCGAAAAATATAGAGGACGATCCAACATCCAAAATCATTTCGAAAACACATATTTTCTCTCGAGATGGTGAATCTCTATCAAAAAATAATATAAAACTCAAGCTAAAGCAATGTATAAGGTAAAAGTCCCGAAAAATATTGAAGAAGTTGAATTGTTTAACTTCTACAAAAACGGTCATAACCATAGAATTTATCTATAGATTTTGTCCTTAAATGCCTCATTTTTATTGCAATAGACCCGGCTTCGGGTAGAATGTTCAAAAATCATCATAATTTTGTAGTACATATTTTTCTTTTGCAAAAGAATACATTTCTGACCTCAATTTGTATTAAAAAAAATAATGTTTTTTTAAGATTTCGGCTAATTGTACTTATAGGTACTTGACCGATTGGGATAAATAAGAATTATTTTTGTTGGAAATTTAAAATTGTTTGATTTAAGATACTTTCCAAGCTGATTCTTTACGTCACAATTAAGATATGCACCAAATACTAATAATACTTTCGAAAAAAAATTCAAAAAATCGTATCTCGAAAGCCTATCCATAGAAATTTTTTTTAATGTGATTTTCGAGATCAGTGGACCCAATTCTATACGAATAAAATAGCGGCACTTAATGTACAGAAAATTTTATTTATTTTGTAAACTAGTGTTATTTACACGAGGATATAGAAAAAATCAAAGAAATAATAATGACATCAAGACTAGGAATACTAAGTAGAGACATTTTAACTACAGAAGAAATAAATAAATTTGGCATTAATATAAATAACTTAGAAGAACTAAATCTCAGCTTAGCACTATATAAAACCAATATTATATTCATTGTTAAAGTACCCAAATTTACGGATGAATTATACAAAAAGATATACGTCCAACCTATTCCAAATAAGGGAAATAGTTCACAATTTAAAATCAACAAAAATCTGTACTTAACCAATAATCAAATAATTTATGATAACACTAAATACATACAAAATTTGAGTAAAATAAATGATAATTGTATTGAAAACATACTTAAAAAATCAATGCACTGTAAACTTGTAAACAATTTTAATGAAGAAATATTAGAAGTAGGAAATAATAATCTTGTTTTAATTAATGTTAAATTGCAAGAAATAAATCAAAATTGTAACAATCAAAAAATTGTAATAAAAGGAAATTATCTTATTAAATTTGAAAACTGTAAAATTAAAATAAATAATAAAGTGTATGAAAGAAAAAATTATAAACATGAACCCATAATTCCAAATACAATTTTAAATATAAATTATACTAAATTTGAAGATTTAACTTTTCAAGAATTGCAATACCAAAATATAAATAATTTAAAAGAAATTAAAGAACTAAAATATAGTCACAAGAAGTCAAGTTTAACTATATATTTTACCATTTTAACAATTATATTCATTGTAATACTTTATATTTATTTAAAAATAAAAAATAAAAATAGGAAGATAATAAATAATGTAAATCTTCCAACGGTTGCTTTCCAACCATTAGAAGACTCTAAGGGGGGAGGTGTTATATCAGAGCCTACTTGTGCGCCCCCACAAACACTTGACTTTAAATTCAATTAAAATTAACAATGAACGTAGTTGATTAACAATGATTCATAATTGCATTTCATAGCGGATGATCATATCCGATATCACTTACATAAAATTGCATATCAGCACTTTTTGCCTTCAGCAACTTGTGTGGGAGTATCCAATGGATACCAAAATATTTCTTTTCAAAGAGCAATATGAATCATTGCATCATCCGCAGTCAAACTAAGATTTGCTGCGTTAGCATTTAATTATTATAAAAAGAGATCATTCGATCTCATTAAGTTTCAGTTCTAATATACGTGTCACTTCGTACAGCTGAAGATTTCCCCCCACCAGTGGTAAGGGATCGGAAGCTTTAAAACTCAAAAATAAATATTCTTTTATTAAATATAAAAATTGTTTTTCATTTCGTTGTGTTCTCTAACGAGAACAGAAAAATATATTTTTTAGTAAAAATTGAATATTTTAATAAAAATAATACATATTAGAAACTGAATTCTTAGCAATTTTTTTTAAAGAAAGTAAAATGCTTAATTTAGCACCTTAAAACTGGATTTCTGATCTAATAACGCAGTGCTAAGAAGTAATAATGTATCTACATTTTTGGCTGCTTTGAGTCAGGCCAGTTTTGATAAATCTATTTACCTATTATTTTATTTATACAAAATAATAAGTTGAAAATGCTTGAGAAAAATGTCGTTTGTAAAAAGAACCTTGCTGTTTTTAAGAAAAATGCACGTATCTGCTTTTTTAAAGAAAAAGAGGTGTTACCACCATACTAGCACTTGAAGATCTGGCAAATTACCTTAGAAAGTAAATTACTTGCTAGTACAACATACATAGATATATGTCTCCAAATGCCAGAAATCTATGTAAATTAGGGAAGTCGTTTAAAAACGTTATCTCAGATGGACCTAAATTGGCTCTAAATGAAGAAAAAAATCCCTATTTTTTTCAGATTTGTGTATCCCTTATAGTCGTTGTAGGAGTAAATTAAATAGCCGTTCCTTATTTTTGCATACTAGGAAGTTAGCGTGAAAAAATTCAGAGTATGTAGGTGGGGCAATTTAATAAAATAATTACATAAAATAGAAAAAAATTACTTACTTAAATTATAATAAAACCAACGGCAACACTTACAGTAATGTTTTGTAGCATTTTGGAAAGCTGATTTAGGTCCATCCAAATATAAAAACTAAAAAAAAAAACATTTAGCGACCATCCTCAAGTAGATACGTTACCTTCTTAGCACGGCAATATCAGAATAAAAATCAAGTTTTTTTTATTTTTAATGAGTCTGACCCCCCCCCCCCCCCTGATCGAAATCCTCCGTACGCCCTTGCTCTTTTACATCACTCTTCACGGTTAAACCAGTTTCTCTATTAAATAATACTTTCGTAAAGTGAAGAAAGGTCACATTTGGTCTTATTTCACAAATCGGTTTGACGTTATTTACTTTATCAAAGTGAAATGGGGCCAAATGTTGAAATTTGGCCTTATTTAACTATTGCATAGTGCAACTAGGCCAAATTTTCGAATTTGGCCTTATTTCACGGCACAGGGTAGACTGATACTTTCTAAAACGTCTAACATAAAAGTCTAGCATTGAATAATAACACAAAAAGAGCACACATTTTTGACACGACTTTTATTAGAATAAGTTCATAATTGACAAAGTTGTGCTAGCTTAAATATAAGGTGGCACAATTTTGCATTTAAGAAAGAACTGAACATTAAAATTATTAAAATTAATTTTCTTAAACATACATAAATAACATAAAAAGAATACAGAGTTATGAAACCAGTTTTAATTGCAATCGGTTTAATTGACAAAGTAGTGCTAGTTTCAACTTAACGTGTTACAACATTGCATACAAAAAAAAACATTAACATTTTTTTTAATGCAGATATTTTATAACACACAAAGAGCACCAAAATAATGAAACCAGTTTCATTTAAATTGGTTAGTAATTGACAAAGTTGTGCCACCTTTAATTTAAGGGGACACAGAACTGCATACAAAAACAAAAAAACCTTAGAATCAATTTTTTTAAATGCAGACAAATAACACACAAAGAGCACAAAATTATGACACCGCTCTTATTAAAATCGGTAAATAATTGAAAAAGTTGTGCTAGCTTAAATTTAAGGTAGCACAACATTGCATACAAAAAAATATATTACAGCACAAAAATCGCGAAAACAACACAAAAATAGCACAAACAGAGCATAAAATTCTAATAAAGTTTTTAATTATTTATGCCTATGTTGGCGAGCTAACTTTTTGGACGTAAATATCTAATGAACTAAACGTTGCAAAAGCGTTTGGTTTTCAGTAACGGGTAGGTTTTGAATAGAGAATTTAGAAATTGAAAACCGAAACAATTTGGAAGGCTTAATGGCGAAAATATCTCTATCCAAAGGCGTTTTAATGCTAGTAAATCAAAAAACGCAAAAAATAAAATATCACTTTGGAAGCGTATATTTTGAAAACCAGATATCATAGAAGGATCTGGTTTTCAGTTTTGGAAAGCTCTAGAAAATGTCTATCCAAAAAAAAATTTTTTTTTTTTTTGAACATTTGGTTTAGGAGTTATCGCCATCCAAAGACATCAAGGTAGGTAGCTTTGGGGCAGAAAATCACTTTGGATGCGAATATTTCCTTAACCAGATCATGAAAAAAAATTTGGCTTGGATTTATGCATTGGGTTTGAATAGACCTTTCCAAAAAGGTATGTCATGATTTATTTCATTGACTTTTAAAAAAAAGTGATTTTTTTTTGAAAAAAAACGGCAAGGGGGTAGTCCATGCTTTTTTTCGGATTTCATGAGATGAAATTTTTAAATTTTTAAATTTTTGGAAAGGTGTGTTCATTTCCTATTCAGCACTGAAGACCGCAACAATTTTGAAAGCTCGGTTCGTTAGTTATTCGCATAAAACGGATTGCGTTGAAAGTGCATAAAAATTACTTTCAGTGCAAATATCTAATGAACTAAACGTTGCAAAAGCGTTTGGTTTTCAGTAACGGGTAGGTTTTGAATAGAGAATTTAGAAATTGAAAACCGAAACAATTTGGAAGGCTTGATGGCGAAAATATCTCTATCCAAAGGCGTTTTAATGCTAGTAAATCAAAAAATGCAAAAAATAAAATATCACTTTGGAAGCGTATATTTTGAAAACCAGATATCATAGAAGGATCTGGTTTTCAGTTTTGAAAAGCTATAGAAAATATTTGTCCAAAAAAAAATTTTTTTTTTTTTTTGAACATTTGGTTTAGGAGTTATCGCCATCCAAAGACATCAAGGTAGGTAGCTTTGGGGCAGAAAATCAGTAAAATCACTTTGGATGCGAATATTTCCTTAACCAGATCATGAAAAAAAATTTGGCTTGGATTTAATTTATGCATTGGGTTTGAATAGACCTTTCCAAAAAGGTATGTCATGATTTATTTCATTGACTTTAAAAAAAAAGTGATTTTTTTTTGAAAAAAACGGCAAGGGGGTAGTCCATGCTTTTTTTCGGATTTCATGAAAAAATTTTATGATGAAATTTTTACATTTTTGGAAAGGTGTGTTCATTTCCTATTCAGCACTGAAGACCGCAACAATTTTGAAAGCTCGGTTCGTTAGTTATTCGCATAAAACGGATTGCGTTGAAACTGCATAAAAATTACTTTCAGTGCAAATATCTAATGAACTAAACGTTGCAAAAGCGTTTGGTTTTCAGTAACGGGTAGGTTTTGAATAGAGAATTTAGAAATTGAAAACCGAAACAATTTGGAAGGCTTAATGGCGAAAATATCTCTATCCAAAGGCGTTTTAATGCTAGTAAATCAAAAAACGCAAAAAATAAAATATCACTTTGGAAGCGTATATTTTGAAAACCAGATATCATAGAAGGATCTGGTTTTCAGTTTTGAAAAGCTCTAGAAAATGTCTGTCCAAAAAAATTTTGAAAGCTCGGTTCGTTAGTTATTCGCATAAAACGGATTGCGTTGAAACTGCATAAAAATTACTTTCAGTGCAAATATCTAATGAACTAAACGTTGCAAAAGCGTTTGGTTTTCAGTAACGGGTAGGTTTTGAACAGAGAATTTAGAAATTGAAAACCGAAACAATTTGGAAGGCTTAATGGCGAAAATATCTCTATCCAAAGGCGTTTTAATGCTAGTAAATCAAAAAACGCAAAAAATAAAATATCACTTTGGAAGCGTATATTTTGAAAACCAGATATCATAGAAGGATCTGGTTTTCAGTTTTGGAAAGCTCTAGAAAATGTCTGTCCAAAAAAAAAATTTTTTTTTTTTTTGGACATTTGGTTTAGGAGTTATCGCCATCCAAAGACATCAAGGTAGGTAGCTTTGGGGCAGAAAATCAGTAAAATCACTTTGGATGCGAATATTTCCTTAACCAGATCATGAAAAAAAATTTGGCTTGGATTTATGCATTGGGTTTGAATAGACCTTTCCAAAAAGGTATGTCATGATTTATTTCATTGACTTTTAAAAAAAAGTGATTTTTTTTTTAAAAAAACGGCAAGGGGGTAGTCCATGCTTTTTTTCGGATTTCATGAAAAAATTTTATGATGAAATTTTTACATTTTTGGAAAGGTGTGTTCATTTCCTATTCAGCACTGAAGACCGCAACAATTTTGAAAGCTCGGTTCGTTAGTTATTCGCATAAAACGGATTGCGTTGAAACTGCATAAAAATTACTTTCAGTGCAAATATCTAATGAACTAAACGTTGCAAAAGCGTTTGGTTTTCAGTAACGGGTAGGTTTTGAATAAAGAATTTAGAAATTGAAAACCGAAACAATTTGGAAGGCTTGATGGCGAAAATATCTCTATCCAAAGGCGTTTTAATGCTAGAAATCAAAAAACGCAAAAAATAAAATATCACTTTGGAAGCGTATATTTTGAAAACCAGATATCATAGAAGGATCTGGTTTTCAGTTTTGGAAAACTCTAGAAAATGTCTGTCCAAAAAAAAAATTTTTTTTTTTTTTGAACATTTGGTTTAGGAGTTATCGCCATCCAAAGACATCAAGGTAGGTAGCTTTGGGGCAGAAAATCAGTAAAATCACTTTGGATGCGAATATTTCCTTAACCAGATCATGAAAAAAAATTTGGCTTGGATTTATGCATTGGGTTTGAATAGACCTTTCCAAAAAGGTATGTCATGATTTATTTCATTGACTTTTAAAAAAAAGTGATTTTTTTTTGAAAAAAACGGCAAGGGGGTAGTCCATGCTTTTTTTCGGATTTCATGAAAAAATTTTATGATGAAATTTTTACATTTTTGGAAAGGTGTGTTAATTTCCTATTCAGCACTGAAGACCGCAACAATTTTGAAAGCTCGGTTCGTTAGTTATTCGCATAAAACGGATTGCGTTGAAAGTGCATAAAAATTACTTTCAGTGCAAATATCTAATGAACTAAACGTTGCAAAAGCGTTTGGTTTTCAGTAACGGGTAGGTTTTGAATAGAGAATTTAGAAATTGAAAACCGAAACAATTTGGAAGGCTTGATGGCGAAAATATCTCTATCCAAAGGCGTTTTAATGCTAGTAAATCAAAAAATGCAAAAAATAAAATATCACTTTGGAAGCGTATATTTTGAAAACCAGATATCATAGAAGGATCTGGTTTTCAGTTTTGAAAAGCTATAGAAAATATTTGTCCAAAAAAAAAATTTTGTTTTTTGTAAACATTTGGTTTAGGAGTTATCGCCATCCAAAGACATCAAGGTAGGTAGCTTTGGGGCAGAAAATCAGTAAAATCACTTTGGATGCGAATATTTCCTTAACCAGATCATGAAAAAAAATTTGGCTTGGATTTAATTTATTCATTGGGTTTGAATAGACCTTTCCAAAAAGGTATGTCATGATTTATTTCATTGACTTTAAAAAAAAAGTGATTTTTTTTTGAAAAAAACGGCAAGGGGGTAGTCCATGCTTTTTTTCGGATTTCATGAAAAAATTTTATGATGAAATTTTTACATTTTTGGAAAGGTGTGTTCATTTCCTATTCAGCACTGAAGACCGCAACAATTTTGAAAGCTCGGTTCGTTAGTTATTCGCATAAAACGGATTGCGTTGAAACTGCATAAAAATTACTTTCAGTGCAAATATCTAATGAACTAAACGTTGCAAAAGCGTTTGGTTTTCAGTAACGGGTAGGTTTTGAATAGAGAATTTAGAAATTGAAAACCGAAACAATTTGGAAGGCTTAATGGCGAAAATATCTCTATCCAAAGGCGTTTTAATGCTAGTAAATCAAAAAACGCAAAAAATAAAATATCACTTTGGAAGCGTATATTTTGAAAACCAGATATCATAGAAGGATCTGGTTTTCAGTTTTGAAAAGCTCTAGAAAATGTCTGTCCAAAAAAATTTTGGAAGCTCGGTTCGTTAGTTATTCGCATAAAACGGATTGCGTTGAAACTGCATAAAAATTACTTTCAGTGCAAATATCTAATGAACTAAACGTTGCAAAAGCGTTTGGTTTTCAGTAACGGGTAGGTTTTGAACAGAGAATTTAGAAATTGAAAACCGAAACAATTTGGAAGGCTTAATGGCGAAAATATCTCTATCCAAAGGCGTTTTAATGCTAGTAAATAAAAAAACGCAAAAAATAAAATATCACTTTGGAAGCGTATATTTTGAAAACCAGATATCATAGAAGGATCTGGTTTTCAGTTTTGAAAAGCTCTAGAAAATGTCTGTCCAAAAAAAAATTTTTTTTTTTTTTTGGACATTTGGTTTAGGAGTTATCGCCATCCAAAGACATCAAGGTAGGTAGCTTTGGGGCAGAAAATCAGTAAAATCACTTTGGATGCGAATATTTCCTTAACCAGATCATGAAAAAAAATTTGGCTTGGATTTATGCATTGGGTTTGAATAGACCTTTCCAAAAAGGTATGTCATGATTTATTTCATTGACTTTTAAAAAAAAGTGATTTTTTTTTGAAAAAAACGGCAAGGGGGTAGTCCATGCTTTTTTTCGGATTTCATGAACAAATTTTATGATGAAATTTTTACATTTTTGGAAAGATGTGTTCATTTCCTATTCAGCACTGAAGACCGCAACAATTTTGAAAGCTCGGTTCGTTAGTTATTCGCATAAAACGGATTGCGTTGAAACTGCATAAAAATTACTTTCAGTGCAAATATCTAATGAACTAAACGTTGCAAAAGCGTTTGGTTTTCAGTAACGGGTAGGTTTTGAATAGAGAATTTAGAAATTGAAAACCGAAACAATTTGGAAGGCTTAATGGCGAAAATATCTCTATCCAAAGGCGTTTTAATGCTAGTAAATCAAAAAACGCAAAAAATAAAATATCACTTTGGAAGCGTATATTTTGAAAACCAGATATCATAGAAGGATCTGGTTTTCAGTTTTGGAAAGCTCTAGAAAATGTCTGTCCAAAAAAAAAATTTTTTTTTTTTTTTGGACATTTGGTTTAGGAGTTATCGCCATCCAAAGACATCAAAGTAGGTAGCTTTGGGGCAGAAAATCAGTAAAATCACTTTGGATGCGAATATTTCCTTAACCAGATCATGAAAAAAAATTTGGCTTGGATTTATGCATTGGGTTTGAATAGACCTTTCCAAAAAGGTACGTCATGATTTATTTCATTGACTTTTAAAAAAAAGTGATTTTTTTTTGAAAAAAACGGCAAGGGGGTAGTCCATGCTTTTTTTCGGATTTCATGAAAAAATTTTATGATGAAATTTTTACATTTTTGAAAAGGTGTGTTCATTTCCTATTCAGCACTGAAGACCGCAACAATTTTGAAAGCTCGGTTCGTTAGTTATTCGCATAAAACGGATTGCGTTGAAACTGCATAAAAATTACTTTCAGTGCAAATATCTAATGAACTAAACGTTGCAAAAGCGTTTGGTTTTCAGTAACGGGTAGGTTTTGAATAGAGAATTTAGAAATTGAAAACCGAAACAATTTGGAAGGCTTAATGGCGAAAATATCTCTATCCAAAGGCGTTTTAATGCTAGTAAATCAAAAAACGCAAAAAATAAAATATCACTTTGGAAGCGTATATTTTGAAAACCAGATATCATAGAAGGATCTGGTTTTCAGTTTTGGAAAGCTCTAGAAAATGTCTGTCCAAAAAAAAAATTTTTTTTTTTTTGGACATTTGGTTTAGGAGTTATCGCCATCCAAAGACATCAAGGTAGGTAGATTTGGGGCAGAAAATCAGTAAAATCACTTTGGATGCGAATATTTCCTTAACCAGATCATGAAAAAAAATTTGGCTTGGATTTATGCATTGGGTTTGAATAGATCTTTCCAAAAAGGTATGTCATGATTTATTTCATTGACTTTTAAAAAAAAGTGATTTTTTTTTGAAAAAAACGGCAAGGGGGTAGTCCATGCTTTTTTTCGGATTTCATGAAAAAATTTTATGATGAAATTTTTACATTTTTGGAAAGGTGTGTTCATTTCCTATTCAGCACTGAAGACCGCAACAATTTTGAAAGCTCGGTTCGTTAGTTATTCGCATAAAACGGATTGCGTTGAAACTGCATACAAATTACTTTCAGTGCAAATATCTAATGAACTAAACGTTGCAAAAGCGTTTGGTTTTCAGTAACGGGTAGGTTTTGAATAGAGAATTTAGAAATTGAAAACCGAAACAATTTGGAAGGCTTAATGGCGAAAATATCTCTATCCAAAGGCGTTTTAATGCTAGTAAATCAAAAAACGCAAAAAATAAAATATCACTTTGGAAGCGTATATTTTGAAAACCAGATATCATAGAAGGATCTGGTTTTCAGTTTTGGAAAGCTCTAGAAAATGTCTGTCCAAAAAAAAAATTTTTTTTTTTTGAACATTTGGTTTAGGAGTTATCGCCATCCAAAGACATCAAGGTAGGTAGCTTTGGGGCAGAAAATCAGTAAAATCACTTTGGATGCGAATATTTCCTTAACCAGATCATGAAAAAAAATTTGGCTTGGATTTATGCATTGGGTTTGAATAGACCTTTCCAAAAAGGTATGTCATGGTTTATTTCATTGACTTTAAAAAAAAAGTGATTTTTTTTTGAAAAAAACGGCAAGGGGGTAGTCCATGCTTTTTTTCGGATTTCATGAAAAAATTTTATGATGAAATTTTTACATTTTTGGAAAGGTGTGTTCATTTCCTATTCAGCACTGAAGACCGCAACAATTTTGAAAGCTCGGTTCGTTAGTTATTCGCATAAAACGGATTGCGTTGAAACTGCATAAAAATTACTTTCAGTGCAAATATCTAATGAACTAAACGTTGCAAAAGCGTTTGGTTTTCAGTAACGGGTAGGTTTTGAATAGAGAATTTAGAAATTGAAAACCGAAACAATTTGGAAGGCTTAATGGCGAAAATATCTCTATCCAAAGGCGTTTTAATGCTAGTAAATCAAAAAACGCAAAAAATAAAATATCACTTTGGAAGCGTATATTTTGAAAACCAGATATCATAGAAGGATCTGGTTTTCAGTTTTGAAAAGCTCTAGAAAATGTCTGTCCAAAAAAATTTTGAAAGCTCGGTTCGTTAGTTATTCGCATAAAACGGATTGCGTTGAAACTGCATAAAAATTACTTTCAGTGCAAATATCTAATGAACTAAACGTTGCAAAAGCGTTTGGTTTTCAGTAACGGGTAGGTTTTGAACAGAGAATTTAGAAATTGAAAACCGAAACAATTTGGAAGGCTTAATGGCGAAAATATCTCTATCCAAAGGCGTTTTAATGCTAGTAAATAAAAAAACGCAAAAAATAAAATATCACTTTGGAAGCGTATATTTTGAAAACCAGATATCATAGAAGGATCTGAATTTCAGTTTTGAAAAGCTCTAGAAAATGTCTGTCCAAAAAAAAAAAAAAAATTTTTTTTGACATTTGGTTTAGGAGTTATCGCCATCCAAAGACATCAAGGTAGGTAGCTTTGGGGCAGAAAATCAGTAAAATCACTTTGGATGCGAATATTTCCTTAACCAGATCATGAAAAAAAATTTGGCTTGGATTTATGCATTGGGTTTGAATAGACCTTTCCAAAAAGGTATGTCATGATTTATTTCATTGACTTTTAAAAAAAAGTGATTTTTTTTTTAAAAAAACGGCAAGGGGGTAGTCCATGCTTTTTTTCGGATTTCATGAAAAAATTTTATGATGAAATTTTTACATTTTTGGAAAGGTGTGTTCATTTCCTATTCAGCACTGAAGACCGCAACAATTTTGAAAGCTCGGTTCGTTAGTTATTCGCATAAAACGGATTGCGTTGAAACTGCATAAAAATTACTTTCAGTGCAAATATCTAATGAACTAAACGTTGCAAAAGCGTTTGGTTTTCAGTAACGGGTAGGTTTTGAATAGAGAATTTAGAAATTGAAAACCGAAACAATTTGGAAGGCTTAATGGCGAAAATATCTCTATCCAAAGGCGTTTTAATGCTAGTAAATCAAAAAACGCAAAAAATAAAATATCACTTTGGAAGCGTATATTTTGAAAACCAGATATCATAGAAGGATCTGGTTTTCAGTTTTGGAAAGCTCTAGAAAATGTCTGTCCAAAAAAAAAATTTTTTTTTTTTTGGACATTTTGTTTAGGAGTTATCGCCATCCAAAGACATCAAGGTAGGTAGATTTGGGGCAGAAAATCAGTAAAATCACTTTGGATGCGAATATTTCCTTAACCAGATCATGAACAAAAATTTGGCTTGGATTTATGCATTGGGTTTGAATAGATCTTTCCAAAAAGGTATGTCATGATTTATTTCATTGACTTTTAAAAAAAAGTGATTTTTTTTTGAAAAAAACGGCAAGGGGGTAGTCCATGCTTTTTTTCGGATTTCATGAAAAAATTTTATGATGAAATTTTTACATTTTTGGAAAGGTGTGTTCATTTCCTATTCAGCACTGAAGACCGCAACAATTTTGAAAGCTCGGTTCGTTAGTTATTCGCATAAAACGGATTGCGTTGAAACTGCATAAAAATTACTTTCAGTGCAAATATCTAATGAACTAAACGTTGCAAAAGCGTTTGGTTTTCAGTAACGGGTAGGCTTTGAATAGAGAATTTAGAAATTGAAAACCGAAACAATTTGGAAGGCTTAATGGCGAAAATATCTCTATCCAAAGGCGTTTTAATGCTAGTAAATCAAAAAACGCAAAAAATAAAATATCACTTTGGAAGCGTATATTTTGAAAACCAGATATCATAGAAGGATCTGGTTTTCAGTTTTGAAAAGCTCTAGAAAATGTCTGTCCAAAAAAAATTTTTTTTTTTTTTTTTTGGACATTTGGTTTAGGAGTTATCGCCATCCAAAGACATAAAGGTAGGTAGCTTTGGGGCAGAAAATCAGTAAAATCACTTTGGATGCGAATATTTCCTTAACCAGACCATGAAAAAAAATTTGGCTTGGACTTATGCATTAGGTTTGAATAGACCTTTCCAAAACGGTATGTCATGATTTATTTCATTGACTTTTAAAAAAAAGTGATTTTTTTTTGAAAAAAACGGCAAGGGGGTAGTCCATGCTTTTTTTCGGATTTCATGAAAAAATTTTATGATGAAATTTTTACATTTTTGGAAAGGTGTGTTCATTTCCTATTCAGCACTGAAGACCGCAACAATTTTGAAAGCTCGGTTCGTTAGTTATTCGCATAAAACGGATTGCGTTGAAACTGCATAAAAATTACTTTCAGTGCAAATATCTAATGAACTAAACGTTGCAAAAGCGTTTGGTTTTCAGTAACGGGTAGGTTTTGAATAGAGAATTTAGAAATTGAAAACCGAAACAATTTGGAAGGCTTAATGGCGAAAATATCTCTATCCAAAGGCGTTTTAATGCTAGTAAATCAAAAAACGCAAAAAATAAAATATCACTTTGGAAGCGTATATTTTGAAAACCAGATATCATAGAAGGATCTGGTTTTCAGTTTTGGAAAGCTCTAGAAAATGTCTGTCCAAAAAAAAAATTTTTTTTTTTTGAACATTTGGTTTAGGAGTTATCGCCATCCAAAGACATCAAGGTAGGTAGCTTTGGGGCAGAAAATCAGTAAAATCACTTTGGATGCGAATATTTCCTTAACCAGATCATGAAACAAAATTTGGCTTAAATTTATGCATTGGGTTTGAATAGACCTTTCCAAAAAGGTATGTCATGATTTATTTCATTGACTTTTAAAAAAAGTGATTTTTTTTTTTTAAAAACGGCAAGGGGTCCATGCTTTTTTTCGGATCTCATGAAAAAATTTTATGATGAAATTTTTACATTTTTGGAAAGGTGTGTTCATTTCCTATTCAGCACTGAAGACCGCAACAATTTTGAAAGCTCGGTTCGTTAGTTATTCGCATAAAACGGATTGCGTTGAAACTGCATAAAAATTACTTTCAGTGCAAATATCTAATGAACTAAACGTTGCAAAAGCGTTTGGTTTTCAGTAACGGGTAGGCTTTGAATAGAGAATTTAGAAATTGAAAACCGAAACAATTTGGAAGGCTTAATGGCGAAAATATCTCTATCCAAAGGCGTTTTAATGCTAGTAAATCAAAAAACGCAAAAAATAAAATATCACTTTGGAAGCGTATATTTTGAAAACCAGATATCATAGAAGGATCTGGTTTTCAGTTTTGAAAAGCTCTAGAAAATGTCTGTCCAAAAAAAATTTTTTTTTTTTTTTTTTGGACATTTGGTTTAGGAGTTATCGCCATCCAAAGACATAAAGGTAGGTAGCTTTGGGGCAGAAAATCAGTAAAATCACTTTGGATGCGAATATTTCCTTAACCAGACCATGAAAAAAAATTTGGCTTGGATTTATGCATTGGGTTTGAATAGACCTTTCCAAAACGGTATGTCATGATTTATTTCATTGACTTTTAAAAAAAAGTGATTTTTTTTTGAAAAAAACGGCAAGGGGGTAGTCCATGCTTTTTTTCGGATTTCATGAAAAAAATTTATGATGAAATTTTTACATTTTTGGAAAGGTGTGTTCATTTCCTATTCAGCACTGAAGACCGCAACAATTTTGAAAGCTCGGTTCGTTAGTTATTCGCATAAAACGGATTGCGTTGAAACTGCATAAAAATTACTTTCAGTGCAAATATCTAATGAACTAAACGTTGCAAAAGCGTTTGGTTTTCAGTAACGGGTAGGTTTTGAATAGAGAATTTAGAAATTGAAAACCGAAACAATTTGGAAGGCTTAATGGCGAAAATATCTCTATCCAAAGGCGTTTTAATGCTAGTAAATCAAAAAACGCAAAAAATAAAATATCACTTTGGAAGCGTATATTTTGAAAACCAGATATCATAGAAGGATCTGGTTTTCAGTTTTGGAAAGCTCTAGAAAATGTCTGTCCAAAAAAAAAATTTTTTTTTTTTGGACATTTGGTTTAGGAGTTATCGCCATCCAAAGACATCAAGGTAGGTAGCTTTGGGGCAGAAAATCAGTAAAATCACTTTGGATGCGAATATTTCCTTAACCAGATCATGAAAAAAAATTTGGCTTAGATTTATGCATTGGGTTTGAATAGACCTTTCCAAAAAGGTATGTCATGATTTATTTCATTGACTTTTAAAAAAAAGTGATTTTTTTTTTTTAAAAACGGCAAGGGGTCCATGCTTTTTTTCGGATTTCATGAAAAAATTTTATAATGAAATTTTTACATTTTTGGAAAGGTGTGTTCATTTCCTATTCAGCACTGAAGACCGCAACAATTTTGAAAGCTCGGTTCGTTAGTTATTCGCATAAAACGGATTGCGTTGAAACTGCATAAAAATTACTTTCAGTGCAAATATCTAATGAACTAAACGTTGCAAAAGCGTTTGGTTTTCAGTAACGGGTAGGCTTTGAATAGAGAATTTAGAAATTGAAAACCGAAACAATTTGGAAGGCTTAATGGCGAAAATATCTCTATCCAAAGGCGTTTTAATGCTAGTAAATCAAAAAACGCAAAAAATAAAATATCACTTTGGAAGCGTATATTTTGAAAACCAGATATCATAGAAGGATCTGAATTTCAGTTTTGAAAAGCTCTAGAAAATGTCTGTCCAAAAAAAATTTTTTTTTTTTTTTTTTGGACATTTGGTTTAGGAGTTATCGCCATCCAAAGACATAAAGGTAGGTAGCTTTGGGGCAGAAAATCAGTAAAATCACTTTGGATGCGAATATTTCCTTAACCAGACCATGAAAAAAAATTTGGCTTGGATTTATGCATTAGGTTTGAATAGACCTTTCCAAAAAGGTATGTCATGATTTATTTCATTGACTTTTAAAAAAAAGTGATTTTTTTTTTAAAAAAACGGCAAGGGGTCCATGCTTTTTTTCGGATTTCATGAAAAAATTTTATGATGAAATTTTTACATTTTTGGAAAGGTGTGTTCATTTCCTATTCAGCACTGAAGATGAAGAATTTTGAAAGCTCGGTTCGTTAGTTATTCGCATAAAACGGATTGCGTTGAAACTGCATAAAAATTACTTTCAGTGCAAATATCTAATGAACTAAACGTTGCAAAAGCGTTTGGTTTTCAGTAACGGGTAGGCTTTGAATAGAGAATTTAGAAATTGAAAACCGAAACAATTTGGAAGGCTTAATGGCGAAAATATCTCTATCCAAAGGCGTTTTAATGCTAGTAAATCAAAAAACGCAAAAAATAAAATATCACTTTGGAAGCGTATATTTTGAAAACCAGATATCATAGAAGGATCTGGTTTTCAGTTTTGGAAAGCTCTAAAAAATGTCTGTCCAAAAAAAAAATTTTTTTTTTTTTTGAACATTTGGTTTAGGAGTTATCGCCATCCAAAGACATCAAGGTAGGTAGCTTTGGGGCAGAAAATCAGTAAAATCACTTTGGATGCGAATATTTCCTTAACCAGATCATGAAAAAAAATTTGGCTTGGATTTATGCATTGGGTTTGAATAGACCTTTCCAAAAAGGTATGTCATGATTTATTTCATTGACTTTTAAAAAAAAGTGATTTTTTTTTTAAAAAAACGGCAAGGGGGTAGTCCATGCTTTTTTTCGGATTACATGAAAAAATTTTATGATGAAATTTTTACATTTTTGGAAAGGTGTGTTCATTTCCTATTCAGCACTGAAGACCGCAACAATTTTGAAAGCTCGGTTCGTTAGTTATTCGCATAAAACGGATTGCGTTGAAACTGCATAAAAATTACTTTCAGTGCAAATATCTAATGAACTAAACGTTGCAAAAGCGTTTGGTTTTCAGTAACGGGTAGGTTTTGAATAGAGAATTTAGAAATTGAAAACCGAAACAATTTGGAAGGCTTAATGGCGAAAAAATCTCTATCCAAAGGCGTTTTAATGCTAGTAAATCAAAAAACGCAAAAAATAAAATATCACTTTGGAAGCGTATATTTTGAAAACCAGATATCATAGAAGGATCTGGTTTTCAGTTTTGGAAAGCTCTAGAAAATGTCTGTCCAAAAAAAAAAAATTTTTTTTTTTGAACATTTGGTTTAAGAGTTATCGCCATCCAAAGACATCAAGGTAGGTAGCTTTGGGGCAGAAAATCAGTAAAATCACTTTGGATGCGAATATTTCCTTAACCAGATCATGAAAAAAAATTTGGCTTAGATTTATGCATTGAGTTTGAATAGACCTTTCCAAAGAGGTATGTCATGATTTATTTCATTGACTTTTAAAAAAAAGTGATTTTTTTTGAAAAAAACGGCAAGGGGGTAGTCCATGCTTTTTTTCGGATTTCATGAAAAAATTTTATGATGAAATTTTTACATTTTTGGAAAGGTGTGTTCATTTCTTATTCAGCACTGAAGACCGCAACAATTTTGAAAGCTCGGTTCGTTAGTTATTCGCATAAAACGGATTGCGTTGAAACTGCATAAAAATTACTTTCAGTGCAAATATCTAATGAACTAAACGTTGCAAAAGCGTTTGGTTTTCAGTAACGAGTAGGTTTTGAATAGAGAATTTAGAAATTGAAAACCGAAACAATTTGGAAGGCTTAATGGCGAAAATATCTCTATCCAAAGGCGTTTTAATGCTAGTAAATCAAAAAACGCAAAAAATAAAATATCTCTTTGGAAGCGTATATTTTGAAAACCAGATATCATAAAAAGATCTGGTTTTCAGTTTTGGAAAGCTCTAGAAAATGTCTGTCCAAAAAAAAAATTTTTTTTTTTTGAACATTTGGTTTAGGAGTTATCGCCATCCAAAGACATCAAGGAAGGTAGCTTTGGGGCAGAAAATCAGTAAAATCACTTTGGATGCGAATATTTCCTTAACCAGATCATGAAAAAAATTTGCCTTGGATTTATGCATTGGGTTTGAATAGACCTTTCCAAAAAGGTATGTCATGATTTATTTCATTGACTTTTAAAAAAAAGTGATTTTTTTTTTTAAAAACGGCAAGGGGGTAGTCCATGCTTTTTTTCGGATTTCATGAAAAAATTTTATGATGAAATTTTTACATTTTTGGAAAGGTGTGTTCATTTCTATTCAGCACTGAAGACCGCAACAATTTTGAAAGCTCGGTTCGTTAGTTATTCGCATAAAACGGATTGCGTTGAAACTGCATAAAAATTACTTTCAGTGCAAATATCTAATGAACTAAACGTTGCAAAAGCGTTTGGTTTTCAGTAACGGGTAGGTTTTGAATAGAGAATTTAGAAATTGAAAACCGAAACAATTTGGAAGGCTTAATGGCGAAAATATCTCTATCCAAAGGCGTTTTAATGCTAGTAAATCAAAAAACGCAAAAAATAAAATATCACTTTGGAAGCGTATATTTTGAAAACCAGATATCATAGAAGGATCTGGTTTTCAGTTTTGGAAAGCTCTAGAAAATGTCTGTCCAAAAAAAAAAATTTTTTTTTTGAACATTTGGTTTAGGAGTTATCGCCATCCAAAGACATCAAGGTAGGTAGCTTTGGGGCAGAAAATCAGTAAAATCACTTTGGATGCGAATATTTCCTTAACCAGATCATGAAAAAAAATTTGGCTTAGATTTATGCATTGAGTTTGAATAGACCTTTCCAAAAAGGTATGTCATGATTTATTTCATTGACTTTTAAAAAAAAGTGATTTTTTTTTGAAAAAAACGGCAAGGGGGTAGTCCATCGCCATCCAAAGACATCAAGGTAGGTAGCTTTGGGGCAGAAAATCAGTAAAATCACTTTGGATGCGAATATTTCCTTAACCAGATCATGAAAAAAAATTTGCCTTGGATTTATGCATTGGGTTTGAATAGACCTTTCCAAAAAGGTATGTCATGATTTATTTCATTGACTTTTAAAAAAAAGTGATTTTTTTTTGAAAAAAACGGCAAGGGGGTAGTCCATGCTTTTTTTCGGATTTCATGAAAAAATTTTATGATGAAATTTTTACATTTTTGGAAAGGTGTGTTCATTTCCTATTCAGCACTGAAGACCGCAACAATTTTGAAAGCTCGGTTCGTTAGTTATTCGCATAAAACGGATTGCGTTGAAACTGCATAAAAATTACTTTCAGTGCAAATATCTAATGAACTAAACGTTGCAAAAGCGTTTGGTTTTCAGTAACGGGTAGGTTTTGAATAAAGAATTTAGAAATTGAAAACCGAAACAATTTGGAAGGCTTGATGGCGAAAATATCTCTATCCAAAGGCGTTTTAATGCTAGTAAATCAAAAAACGCAAAAAATAAAATATCACTTTGGAAGCGTATATTTTGAAAACCAGATATCATAGAAGGATCTGGTTTTCAGTTTTGGAAAGCTCTAGAAAATGTCTGTCCAAAAAAAAAATTTTTTTTTTTTTGAACATTTGGTTTAGGAGTTATCGCCATCCAAAGACATCAAGGTAGGTAGCTTTGGGGCAGAAAATCAGTAAAATCACTTTGGATGCGAATATTTCCTTAACCAGATCATGAAAAAAATTTGCCTTGGATTTATGCATTGGGTTTGAATAGACCTTTCCAAAAAGGTATGTCATGATTTATTTCATTGACTTTTAAAAAAAAGTGATTTTTTTTTTTAAAAACGGCAAGGGGGTAGTCCATGCTTTTTTTCGGATTTCATGAAAAAATTTTATGATGAAATTTTTACATTTTTGGAAAGGTGTGTTCATTTCCTATTCAGCACTGAAGACCGCAACAATTTTGAAAGCTCGGTTCGTTAGTTATTCGCATAAAACGGATTGCGTTGAAACTGCATAAAAATTACTTTCAGTGCAAATATCTAATGAACTAAACGTTGCAAAAGCGTTTGGTTTTCAGTAACGGGTAGGTTTTGAATAGAGAATTTAGAAATTGAAAACCGAAACAATTTGGAAGGCTTAATGGCGAAAATATCTCTATCCAAAGGCGTTTTAATGCTAGTAAATCAAAAAACGCAAAAAATAAAATATCACTTTGGAAGCGTATATTTTGAAAACCAGATATCATAGAAGGATCTGGTTTTCAGTTTTGGAAAGCTCTAGAAAATGTCTGTCCAAAAAAAAAATTTTTTTTTTTTTTTGAACATTTGGTTTAGGAGTTATCGCCATCCAAAGACATCAAGGTAGGTAGCTTTGGGGCAGAAAATCAGTAAAATCACTTTGGATGCGAATATTTCCTTAACCAGATCATGAAAAAAAATTTGCCTTGGATTTATGCATTGGGTTTGAATAGACCTTTCCAAAAAGGTATGTCATGATTTATTTCATTGACTTTTAAAAAAAAGTGATTTTTTTTTTAAAAAAACGGCAAGGGGGTAGTCCATGCTTTTTTTCGGATTTCATGAAAAAATTTTATGATGAAATTTTTACATTTTTGGAAAGGTGTGTTCATTTCCTATTCAGCACTGAAGACCGCAACAATTTTGAAAGCTCGGTTCGTTAGTTATTCGCATAAAACGGATTGCGTTGAAACTGCATAAAAATTACTTTCAGTGCAAATATCTAATGAACTAAACGTTGCAAAAGCGTTTGGTTTTCAGTAACGGGTAGGTTTTGAATAGAGAATTTAGAAATTGAAAACCGAAACAATTTGGAAGGCTTAATGGCGAAAATATCTCTATCCAAAGGCGTTTTAATGCTAGTAAATCAAAAAACGCAAAAAATAAAATATCACTTTGGAAGCGTATATTTTGAAAACCAGATATCATAGAAAGATCTGGTTTTCAGTTTTGGAAAGCTCTAGAAAATGTCTGTCCAAAAAAAAAATTTTTTTTTTTTTGGACATTTGGTTTAGGAGTTATCGCCATCCAAAGACATCAAGGTAGGTAGCTTTGGGGCAGAAAATCAGTAAAATCACTTTGGATGCGTATATTTGGGTTTCAATATTTGGGTTTGAATAGACCTTTCCAAAAAGGTATGTCATGATTTATTTCATTGACTTTTAAAAAAAAGTGATTTTTTTTTTAAAAAAACGGCAAGGGGGTAGTCCATGCTTTTTTTCGGATTTCATGAAAAAATTTTATGATGAAATTTTTACATTTTTGGAAAGGTGTGTTCATTTCCTATTCAGCACTGAAGACCGCAACAATTTTGAAAGCTCGGTTCGTTAGTTATTCGCATAAAACGGATTGCGTTGAAACTGCATAAAAATTACTTTCAGTGCAAATATCTAATGAGCTAAACGTTGCAAAAGCGTTTGGTTTTCAGTAACGGGTAGGTTTTGAATAGAGAATTTAGAAATTGAAAACCGAAACAATTTGGAAGGCTTAATGGCGAAAATATCTCTATCCAAAGGCGTTTTAATGCTAGTAAATCAAAAAACGCAAAAAATAAAATATCACTTTGGAAGCGTATATTTTGAAAACCAGATATCATAGAAGGATCTGGTTTTCAGTTTTGGAAAGCTCTAGAAAATGTCTGTCCAAAAAAAAAATTTTTTTTTTTTGAACATTTGGTTTAGGAGTTATCGCCATCCAAAGACATCAAGGTAGGTAGCTTTGGGGCAGAAAATCAGTAAAATCACTTTGGATGCGAATATTTCCTTAACCAGATCATGAAAAAAAATTTGGCTTGGATTTATGCATTGGGTTTGAATAGACCTTTCCAAAAAGGTATGTCATGATTTATTTCATTGACTTTTAAAAAAAAGTGATTTTTTTTTGAAAAAAACGGCAAGGGGGTAGTCCATGCTTTTTTTCGGATTTCATGAAAAAATTTTATGATGAAATTTTTACATTTTTGGAAAGGTGTGTTCATTTCCTATTCAGCACTGAAGACCGCAACAATTTTGAAAGCTCGGTTCGTTAGTTATTCGCATAAAACGGATTGCGTTGAAACTGCATAAAAATTACTTTCAGTGCAAATATCTAATGAACTAAACGTTGCAAAAGCGTTTGGTTTTCAGTAACGGGTAGGTTTTGAAAAGAGAATTTAGAAATTGAAAATCGAAACAATTTGGAAGGCTTAATGGCGAAAATATCTCTATCCAAAGGCGTTTTAATGCTAGTAAATCAAAAAACGCAAAAAATAAAATATCACTTTGGAAGCGTATATTTTGAAAACCAGATATCATAGAAGGATCTGGTTTTCAGTTTTGGAAAGCTCTAGAAAATGTCTGTCCAAAAAAAAAATTTTTTTTTTTTTGGACATTTGGTTTAGGAGTTATCGCCATCCAAAGACATCAAGGTAGGTAGCTTTGGGGCAGAAAATCAGTAAAATCACTTTGGATGCGAATATTTCCTTAACCAGATCATGAAAAAAAATTTGGCTTGGATTTATGCATTGGGTTTGAATAGACCTTTCCAAAAAGGTATGTCATGATTTATTTCATTGACTTTTAAAAAAAAGTGATTTTTTTTTGAAAAAAACGGCAAGGGGGTAGTCCATGCTTTTTTTCGGATTTCATGAAAAAATTTTATGATGAAATTTTTACATTTTTGGAAAGGTGTGTTCATTTCCTATTCAGCACTGAAGACCGCAACAATTTTGAAAGCTCGGTTCGTTAGTTATTCGCATAAAACGGATTGCGTTGAAACTGCATAAAAATTACTTTCAGTGCAAATATCTAATGAACTAAACGTTGCAAAAGCGTTTGGTTTTCAGTTACGGGTAGGTTTTGAATAGAGAATTTAGAAATTGAAAACCGAAACAATTTGGAAGGCTTAATGGCGAAAATATCTCTATCCAAAGGCGTTTTAATGCTAGTAAATCAAAAAACGCAAAAAATAAAATATCTCTTTGGAAGCGTATATTTTGAAAACCAGATATCATAAAAAGATCTGGTTTTCAGTTTTGGAAAGCTCTAGAAAATGAAATTGAAAACCGAAACAATTTGGAAGGCTTAATGGCGAAAATATCTCTATCCAAAGGCGTTTTAATGCTAGTAAATCAAAAAACGAAAAAATAAAATATCACTTTGGAAGCGTATATTTTGAAAACCAGATATCATAGAAGGATCTGGTTTTCAGTTTTGGAAAGCTCTAGAAAATGTCTGTCCAAAAAAAAAAATTTTTTTTTTTGAACATTTGGTTTAGGAGTTATCGCCATCCAAAGACATCAAGGTAGGTAGCTTTGGGGCAGAAAATCAGTAAAATCACTTTGGATGCGAATATTTCCTTAACCAGATCATGAAAAAAAATTTGGCTTAGATTTATGCATTGAGTTTGAATAGACCTTTCCAAAGAGGTATGTCATGGTTTATTTCATTGACTTTTAAAAAAAAGTGATTTTTTTTGAAAAAAACGGCAAGGGGGTAGTCCATGCTTTTTTTCGGATTTCATGAAAAAATTTTATGATGAAATTTTTACATTTTTGGAAAGGTGTGTTCATTTCTTATTCAGCACTGAAGACCGCAACAATTTTGAAAGCTCGGTTCGTTAGTTATTCGCATAAAACGGATTGCGTTGAAACTGCATAAAAATTACTTTCAGTGCAAATATCTAATGAACTAAACGTTGCAAAAGCGTTTGGTTTTCAGTAACGGGTAGATTTTGAATAGAGAATTTAGAAATTGAAAACCGAAACAATTTGGAAGGCTTAATGGCGAAAATATCTATATCCAAAGGCGTTTTAATGCTAGTAGATCAAAAACGCAAAAAATAAAATATCTCTTTGGAAGCGTATATTTTGAAAACCAGATATCATAAAAAGATCTGGTTTTCAGTTTTGGAAAGCTCTAGAAAATGTCTGTCAAAAAAAAAAATTTTTTTTTTTTGAACATTTGGTTTAGGAGTTATCGCCATCCAAAGACATCAAGGTAGGTAGCTTTGGGGCAGAAAATCAGTAAAATCACTTTGGATGCGAATATTTCCTTAACCAGATCATGACAAAAATTTGCCTTGGATTTATGCATTAGGTTTGAATAGACCTTTCCAAAAAGGTATGTCATGATTTATTTCATTGACTTTTAAAAAAAAGTGATTTTTTTTTGAAAAAAACGGCAAGGGGGTAGTCCATGCTTTTTTTCGGATTTCATGAAAAAATTTTATGATGAAATTTTTACATTTTTGGAAAGGTGTGTTCATTTCCTATTCAGCACTGAAGACCGCAACAATTTTGAAAGCTCGGTTCGTTAGTTATTCGCATAAAACGGATTGCGTTGAAACTGCATAAAAATTACTTTCAGTGCAAATATCTAATGAACTAAACGTTGCAAAAGCGTTTGGTTTTCAGTAACGGGTAGGTTTTGAATAGAGAATTTAGAAATTGAAAACCGAAACAATTTGGAAGGCTTAATGGCGAAAATATCTCTATCCAAAGGCGTTTTAATGCTAGTAAATCAAAAAACGCAAAAAATAAAATATCACTTTGGAAGCGTATATTTTGAAAACCAGATATCATAGAAGGATCTGGTTTTCAGTTTTGGAAAGCTCTAGCAAATGTCTGTCCAAAAAAAAAAATTTTTTTTTTTGAACATTTGGTTTAGGAGTTATCGCCATCCAAAGACATCAAGGTAGGTAGCTTTGGGGCAGAAAATCAGTAAAATCACTTTGGATGCGAATATTTCCTTAACCAGATCATGAAAAAAAATTTGGCTTAGATTTATGCATTGAGTTTGAATAGACCTTTCCAAAAAGGTATGTCATGATTTATTTCATTGACTTTTAAAAAAAAGTGATTTTTTTTTGAAAAAAACGGCAAGGGGGTAGTCCATGCTTTTTTTCGGATTTCATGAAAAAATTTTATGATGAAATTTTTACATTTTTGGAAAGGTGTGTTCATTTCCTATTCAGCACTGAAGACCGCAACAATTTTGAAAGCTCGGTTCGTTAGTTATTCGCATAAAACGGATTGCGTTGAAACTGCATAAAAATTACTTTCAGTGCAAATATCTAATGAACTAAACGTTGCAAAAGCGTTTGGTTTTCAGTAACGGGTAGGTTTTGAATAAAGAATTTAGAAATTGAAAACCGAAACAATTTGGAAGGCTTGATGGCGAAAAAATCTCTATCCAAAGGCGTTTTAATGCTAGTAAATCAAAAAACGCAAAAAATAAAATATCACTTTGGAAGCGTATATTTTGAAAACCAGATATCATAGAAGGATCTGGTTTTCAGTTTTGGAAAGCTCTAGAAAATGTCTGTCCAAAAAAAAATTTTTTTTTTTTGAACATTTGGTTTAGGAGTTATCGCCATCCAAAGACATCAAGGTAGGTAGCTTTGGGGCAGAAAATCAGTAAAATCACTTTGGATGCGAATATTTCCTTAACCAGATCATGAAAAAAAATTTGGCTTGGATTTATGCATTGGGTTTGAATAGACCTTTCCAAAAAGGTATGTCATGATTTATTTCATTGACTTTTAAAAAAAAGTGATTTTTTTTTTAAAAAAACGGCAAGGGGGTAGTCCATGCTTTTTTTCGGATTTCATGAAAAAATTGTATGATGAAATTTTTACATTTTTGGAAAGGTGTGTTCATTTCCTATTCAGCACTGAAGACCGCAACAATTTTGAAAGCTCGGTTCGTTAGTTATTCGCATAAAACGGATTGCGTTGAAACTGCATAAAAATTACTTTCAGTGCAAATATCTAATGAACTAAACGTTGCAAAAGCGTTTGGTTTTCAGTAACGGGTAGGTTTTGAATAAAGAATTTAGAAATTGAAACCCGAAACAATTTGGAAGGCTTGATGGCGAAAATATCTCTATCCAAAGGCGTTTTAATGCTAGTAAATCAAAAAACGCAAAAAATAAAATATCACTTTGGAAGCGTATATTTTGAAAACCAGATATCATAGATGGATCTGGTTTTCAGTTTTGGAAAACTCTAGAAAATGTCTCTCCAAAAAAAAAATTTTTTTTTTTTTGAACATTTGGTTTAGGAGTTATCGCCATCCAAAGACATCAAGGTAGGTAGCTTTGGGGCAGAAAATCAGTAAAATCACTTTGGATGCGAATATTTCCTTAACCAGATCATGAAAAAAAATTTGGCTTGGATTTATGCATTGGGTTTGAATAGACCTTTCCAAAAAGGTATGTCATGATTTATTTCATTGACTTTTAAAAAAAAGTGATTTTTTTTTGAAAAAAACGGCAAGGGGTCCATGCTTTTTTTCGGATTTCATGAAAAAATTTAATGATGAAATTTTTACATTTTTGGAAAGGTGTGTTCATTTCCTATTCAGCACTGAAGACCGCAACAATTTTGAAAGCTCGGTTCGTTAGTTATTCGCATAAAACGGATTGCGTTGAAACTGCATAAAAATTACTTTCAGTGCAAATATCTAATGAACTAAACGTTGCAAAAGCGTTTGGTTTTCAGTAACGGGTAGGTTTTGAATAAAGAATTTAGAAATTGAAAACCGAAACAATTTGGAAGGCTTGATGGCGAAAATATCTCTATCCAAAGGCGTTTTAATGCTAGTAAATCAAAAAACGCAAAAAATAAAATATCACTTTGGAAGCGTATATTTTGAAAACCAGATATCATAGAAGGATCTGGTTTTCAGTTTTGGAAAGCTCTAGAAAATGTCTGTCCAAAAAAAAATTTTTTTTTTTTTTGAACATTTGGTTTAGGAGTTATCGCCATCCAAAGACATCAAGGTAGGTAGCTTTGGGGCAGAAAATCAGTAAAATCACTTTGGATGCGAATATTTCCTTAACCAGATCATGAAAAAAATTTGGCTTGGATTTATGCATTGGGTTTGAATAGACCTTTCCAAAAAGGTATGTCATGATTTATTTCATTGACTTTTAAAAAAAAGTGATTTTTTTTTTAAAAAAACGGCAAGGGGGTAGTCCATGCTTTTTTTCGGATTTCATGAAAAAATTTTATGATGAAATTTTTACATTTTTGGAAAGGTGTGTTCATTTCCTATTCAGCACTGAAGACCGCAACAATTTTGAAAGCTCGGTTCGTTAGTTATTCGCATAAAACGGATTGCGTTGAAACTGCATAAAAATTACTTTCAGTGCAAATATCTAATGAACTAAACGTTGCAAAAGCGTTTGGTTTTCAGTAACGGGTAGGTTTTGAATAGAGAATTTAGAAATTGAAAACCGAAACAATTTGGAAGGCTTAATGGCGAAAATATCTCTATCCAAAGAACATTTGGTTTAGGAGTTATCGCCATCCAAAGACATCAAGGTAGGTAGCTTTGGGGCAGAAAATCAGTAAAATCACTTTGGATGCGAATATTTCCTTAACCAGATCATGAAAAAAAATTTGGCTTGGACTTATGCATTGGGTTTGAATAGACCTTTCCAAAAAGGTATGTCATGATTTATTTCATTGACTTTTAAAAAAAAGTGATTTTTTTTTTAAAAAAACGGCAAGGGGGTAGTCCATGCTTTTTTTCGGATTTCATGAAAAAATTTTATGATGAAATTTTTACATTTTTGGAAAGGTGTGTTCATTTCCTATTCAGCACTGAAGACCGCAACAATTTTGAAAGCTCGGTTCGTTAGTTATTCGCATAAAACGGATTGCGTTGAAACTGCATAAAAATTACTTTCAGTGCAAATATCTAATGAACTAAACGTTGCAAAAGCGTTTGGTTTTCAGTAACGGGTAGGTTTTGAATAGAGAATTTAGAAATTGAAAACCGAAACAATTTGGAAGGCTTAATGGCGAAAATATCTCTATCCAAAGGCGTTTTAATGCTAGTAAATCAAAAAACGCAAAAAATAAAATATCACTTTGGAAGCGTATATTTTGAAAACCAGATATCATAGAAGGATCTGGTTTTCAGTTTTGGCAAGCTCTAGAAAATGTCTGTCCAAAAAAAAAAATTTTTTTTTTTTGAACATTTGGTTTAGGAGTTATCGCCATCCAAAGACATCAAGGTAGGTAGCTTTGGGGCAGAAAATCAGTAAAATCATTTGGATGCGAATATTTCCTTAACCAGATCATGAAAAAAAATTTGGCTTGGACTAATGCATTGGGTTTGAATAGACCTTTCCGAAAAGGTATGTCATGATTTATTTCATTGACTTTTAAAAAAAAGTGATTTTTTTTTGAAAAAAACGGCAAGGGGGTAGTCCATGCTTTTTTTCGGATTTCATGAAAAAATTTTATGATGAAATTTTTACATTTTTGGAAAGGTGTGTTCATTTCCTATTCAGCACTGAAGACCGCAACAATTTTGAAAGCTCGGTTCGTTAGTTATTCGCATACAACGAATTGCGTTGAAACTGCATAAAAATTACTTTCAGTGCAAATATCTAATGAATTAAACGTTGCAAAAGCGTTTGGTTTTCAGTAACGGGTAGGTTTTGAATAGAGAATTTAGAAATTGAAAACCGAAACAATTTGGAAGGCTTAATGGCGAAAATATCTCTATCCAAAGGCGTTTTAATGCTAGTAAATCAAAAAACGCAAAAAATAAAATATCACTTTGGAAGCGTATATTTTGAAAACCAGATATCATAGAAGGATCTGGTTTTCAGTTTTGGAAAGCTCTAGAAAATGTCTGTCCAAAAAAAAAAATTTTTTTTTTTTTTGAACATTTGGTTTAGGAGTTATCGCCATCCAAAGACATCAAGGTAGGTAGCTTTGGGGCAGAAAATCAGTAAAATCACTTTGGATGCGAATATTTCCTTAACCAGATCATGAAAAAAAAATTGGCTTAGATTTATGCATTGAGTTTGAATAGACCTTTCCAAAAAGGTATGTCATGATTTATTTCATTGACTTTTAAAAAAAAGTGATTTTTTTTTGAAAAAAACGGCAAGGGGGTAGTCCATCGCCATCCAAAGACATCAAGGTAGGTAGCTTTGGGGCAGAAAATCAGTAAAATCACTTTGGATGCGAATATTTCCTTAACCAGATCATGAAAAAAATTTGCCTTGGATTTATGCATTGGGTTTGAATAGACCTTTCCAAAAAGGTATGTCATGATTTATTTCATTGACTTTTAAAAAAAAGTGATTTTTTTTTTTAAAAAACGGCAAGGGGGTAGTCCATGCTTTTTTTCGGATTTCATGAAAAAATTTTATGATGAAATTTTTACATTTTTGGAAAGGTGTGTTCATTTCCTATTCAGCACTGAAGACCGCAACAATTTTGAAAGCTCGGTTCGTTAGTTATTCGCATAAAACGGATTGCGTTGAAACTGCATAAAAATTACTTTCAGTGCGAATATCTAATGAACTAAACGTTGTAAAAGCGTTTGGTTTTCAGTAACGGGTAGGTTTTGAATAGAGAATTTAGAAATTGAGAACCGAAACAATTTGGAAGGCTTAATGGCGAAAATATCTCTATCCAAAGGCGTTTTAATGCTAGTAAATCAAAAAACGCAAAAAATAAAATATCACTTTGGAAGCGTATATTTTGAAAACCAGATATCATAGAAGGATCTGGTTTTCAGTTTTGGAAAGCTCTAGAAAATGTCTGTCCAAAAAAAAAAATTTTTTTTTTTTTTGAACATTTGGTTTAGGAGTTATCGCCATCCAAAGACATCAAGGTAGGTAGCTTTGGGGCAGAAAATCAGTAAAATCACTTTGGATGCGAATATTTCCTTAACCAGATCATGAAAAAAAATTTGGCTTAGATTTATGCATTGAGTTTGAATAGACCTTTCCAAAAAGGTATGTCATGATTTATTTCATTGACTTTTAAAAAAAAGTGATTTTTTTTTGAAAAAAACGGCAAGGGGGTAGTCCATCGCCATCCAAAGACATCAAGGTAGGTAGCTTTGGGGCAGAAAATCAGTAAAATCACTTTGGATGCGAATATTTCCTTAACCAGATCATGAAAAAAATTTGCCTTGGATTTATGCATTGGGTTTGAATAGACCTTTCCAAAAAGGTATGTCATGATTTATTTCATTGACTTTTAAAAAAAAGTGATTTTTTTTTTTAAAAAACGGCAAGGGGGTAGTCCATGCTTTTTTTCGGATTTCATGAAAAAATTTTATGATGAAATTTTTACATTTTTGGAAAGGTGTGTTCATTTCCTATTCAGCACTGAAGACCGCAACAATTTTGAAAGCTCGGTTCGTTAGTTATTCGCATAAAACGGATTGCGTTGAAACTGCATAAAAATTACTTTCAGTGCAAATATCTAATGAACTAAACGTTGCAAAAGCGTTTGGTTTTCAGTAACGGGTAGGTTTTGAATAGAGAATTTAGAAATTGAAAACCGAAACAATTTGGAAGGCTTAATGGCGAAAATATCTCTATCCAAAGGCGTTTTAATGCTAGTAAATCAAAAAACGCAAAAAATAAAATATCACTTTGGAAGCGTATATTTTGAAAACCAGATATCATAGAAGGATCTGGTTTTCAGTTTTGGAAAACTCTAGAAAATGTCTGTCCAAAAAAAAAATTTTTTTTTTTCGGACATTTGGTTTAGGAGTTATCGCCATCCAAAGACATCAAGGTAGGTAGCTTTGGGGCAGAAAATCAGTAAAATCACTTTGGATGCGAATATTTCCTTAACCAGATCATGAAAAAAAATTTGGCTTGGATTTATGCATTGGGTTTGAATAGACCTTTCCAAAAAGGTATGTCATGATTTATTTCATTGACTTTTAAAAAAAAGTGATTTTTTTTTGAAAAAAACGGCAAGGGGGTAGTCCATGCTTTTTTTCGGATTTCATGAAAAAATTTTATGATGAAATTTTTACATTTTTGGAAAGGTGTGTTCATTTCCTATTCAGCACTGAAGACCGCAACAATTTTGAAAGCTCGGTTCGTTAGTTATTCGCATAAAACGGATTGCGTTGAAACTGCATAAAAATTACTTTCAGTGCAAATATCTAATGAACTAAACGTTGCAAAAGCGTTTGGTTTTCAGTAACGGGTAGGTTTTGAATAAAGAATTTAGAAATTGAAAACCGAAACAATTTGAAAGGCTTGATGGCGAAAATATCTCTATCCAAAGGCGTTTTAATGCTAGTAAATCAAAAAACGCAAAAAATAAAATATCACTTTGGAAGCGTATATTTTGAAAACCAGATATCATAGAAGGATCTGGTTTTCAGTTTTGGAAAGCTCTAGAAAATGTCTGTCCAAAAAAAAAATTTTTTTTTTTGAACATTTGGTTTAGGAGTTATCGCCATCCAAAGACATCAAGGTAGGTAGCTTTGGGGCAGAAAATCAGTAAAATCACTTTGGATGCGAATATTTCCTTAACCAGATCATGAAAAAAAATTTGGCTTAGATTTATGCATTGAGTTTGAATAGACCTTTCTTAAAAGGTATGTCATGATTTATTTCATTGACTTTTAAAAAAAAGTGATTTTTTTTTGAAAAAAACGGCAAGGGGGTAGTCCATCGCCATCCAAAGACATCAAGGTAGGTAGCTTTGGGGCAGAAAATCAGTAAAATCACTTTGGATGCGAATATTTCCTTAACCAGATCATGAAAAAAATTTGCCTTGAATTTATGCATTGGGTTTGAATAGACCTTTCCAAAAAGGTATGTCATGATTTATTTCATTGACTTTTAAAAAAAAGTGATTTTTTTTTTTAAAAAAACGGCAAGGGGGTAGTCCATGCTTTTTTTCGGATTTCATGAAAAAATTTTATGATGAAATTTTTACATTTTTGGAAAGGTGTGTTCATTTCCTATTCAGCACTGAAGACCGCAACAATTTTGAAAGCTCGGTTCGTTAGTTATTCGCATAAAACGGATTGCGTTGAAACTGCATAAAAATTACTTTCAGTGCAAATATCTAATGAACTAAACGTTGCAAAAGCGTTTGGTTTTCAGTAACGGGTAGGTTTTGAATAGAGAATTTAGAAATTGAAAACCGAAACAATTTGGAAGGCTTAATGGCGAAAATATCTCTATCCAAAGGCGTTTTAATGCTAGTAAATCAAAAAACGCAAAAAATAAAATATCACTTTGGAAGCGTATATTTTGAAAACCAGATATCATAGAAGGATCTGGTTTTCAGTTTTGGAAAGCTCTAGAAAATGTCTGTCCAAAAAAAAAATTTTTTTTTTTTTGAACATTTGGTTTAGGAGTTATCGCCATCCAAAGACATCAAGGTAGGTAGCTTTGGGGCAGAAAATCAGTAAAATCACTTTGGATGCGAATATTTCCTTAACCAGATCATGAAAAAAAATTTGGCTTGGATTTATGCATTGGGTTTGAATAGACCTTTCCAAAAAGGTATGTCATGATTTATTTCATTGACTTTTAAAAAAAAGTGATTTTTTTTTGAAAAAAACGGCAAGGGGGTAGTCCATGCTTTTTTTCGGATTTCATGAAAAAATTTAATGATGAAATTTTTACATTTTTCGAAAGGTGTGTTCATTTCCTATTCAGCACTGAAGACCGCAACAATTTTGAAAGCTCGGTTCGTTAGTTATTCGCATAAAACGGATTGCGTTGAAACTGCATAAAAATTACTTTCAGTGCAAATATCTAATGAACTAAACGTTGCAAAAGCGTTTGGTTTTCAGTAACGGGTAGGTTTTGAATAGAGAATTTAGAAATTGAAAACCGAAACAATTTGGAAGGCTTAATGGCGAAAATATCTCTATCCAAAGGCGTTTTAATGCTAGTAAATCAAAAAACGCAAAAAATAAAATATCACTTTGGAAGCGTATATTTTGAAAACCAGATATCATAGAAGGATCTTGTTTTCAGTTTTGGAAAGCTCTAGCAAATGTCTGTCCAAAAAAAAAAATTTTTTTTTTGAACATTTGGTTTAGGAGTTATCGCCATCCAAAGACATCAAGGTAGGTAGCTTTGGGGCAGAAAATCAGTAAAATCACTTTGGATGCGAATATTTCCTTAACCAGATCATGAAAAAAAATTTGGCTTGGATTTATGCATTGGGTTTGAATAGACCTTTCCAAAAAGGTATGTCATGATTTATTTCATTGACTTTTAAAAAAAAGTGATTTTTTTTTGAAAAAAACGGCAAGGGGGTAGTCCATGCTTTTTTTCGGATTTCATGAAAAAATTTAATGATGAAATTTTTACATTTTTCGAAAGGTGTGTTCATTTCCTATTCAGCACTGAAGACCGCAACAATTTTGAAAGCTCGGTTCGTTAGTTATTCGCATAAAACGGATTGCGTTGAAACTGCATAAAAATTACTTTCAGTGCAAATATCTAATGAACTAAACGTTGCAAAAGCGTTTGGTTTTCAGTAACGGGTAGGTTTTGAATAGAGAATTTAGAAATTGAAAACCGAAACAATTTGGAAGGCTTAATGGCGAAAATATCTCTATCCAAAGGCGTTTTAATGCTAGTAAATCAAAAAACGCAAAAAATAAAATATCTCTTTGGAAGCGTATATTTTGAAAACCAGATATCATAGAAGGATCTGGTTTTCAGTTTTGGAAAGCTCTAGAAAATGTCTGTCCAAAAAAAAAATTTTTTTTTTTTTGAACATTTGGTTTAGGAGTTATCGCCATCCAAAGACATCAAGGTAGGTAGCTTTGGGGCAGAAAATCAGTAAAATCACTTTGGATGCGAATATTTCCTTAACCAGATCATGAAAAAAAATTTGGCTTGGATTTATGCATTGGGTTCGAATAGACCTTTCCAAAAAGGTATGTCATGATTTATTTCATGAAAAAATTTTATGATGAAATTTTTACATTTTTGGAAAGGTGTGTTCATTTCCTATTCAGCACTGAAGACCGCAACAATTTTGAAAGCTCGGTTCGTTAGTTATTCGCATAAAACGGATTGCGTTGAAACTGCATAAAAATTACTTTCAGTGCAAATATCTAATGAACTAAACGTTGCAAAAGCGTTTGGTTTTCAGTAACGGGTAGGTTTTGAATAGAGAATTTAGAAATTGAAAACCGAAACAATTTGGAAGGCTTAATGGCGAAAATATCTCTATCCAAAGAACATTTGGTTTAGGAGTTATCGCCATCCAAAGACATCAAGGTAGGTAGCTTTGGGGCAGAAAATCAGTAAAATCACTTTGGATGCGAATATTTCCTTAACCAGATCATGAAAAAAAATTTGGCTTGGACTTATGCATTGGGTTTGAATAGACCTTTCCAAAAAGGTATGTCATGATTTATTTAATTGACTTTTAAAAAAAGTGATTTTTTTTTGAAAAAAACGGCAAGGGGGTAGTCCATGCTTTTTTTCGGATTTCATGAAAAAATTTTATGATGAAATTTTTACATTTTTGGAAAGGTGTGTTCATTTCCTATTCAGCACTGAAGACCGCAACAATTTTGAAAGCTCGGTTCGTTAGTTATTCGCATAAAACGGATTGCGTTGAAACTGCATAAAAATTACTTTCAGTGCAAATATCTAATGAACTAAACGTTGCAAAAGCGTTTGGTTTTCAGTAACGGGTAGGTTTTGAATAGAGAATTTAGAAATTGAAAACCGAAACAATTTGGAAGGCTTAATGGCGAAAATATCTCTATCCAAAGGCGTTTTAATGCTAGTAAATCAAAAAACGCAAAAATTAAAATATCACTTTGGAAGCGTATATTTTGAAAACCAGATATCATAGAAGGATCTGGTTTTCAGTTTTGGAAAGCTCTAGAAAATGTCTGTCCAAAAAAAAAAATTTTTTTTTTTTGAACATTTGGTTTAAGAGTTATCGCCATCCAAAGACATCAAGGTAGGTAGCTTTGGGGCAGAAAATCAGTAAAATCACTTTGGATGCGAATATTTCCTTAACCAGATCATGCAAAAAAATTTGGCTTGGACTAATGCATTGGGTTTGAATAGACCTTTCCGAAAAGGTATGTCATGATTTATTTCATTGACTTTTAAAAAAAAGTGATTTTTTTTGAAAAAAAACGGCAAGGGGGTAGTCCATGCTTTTTTTCGGATTTCATGAAAAAATTTTATGATGAAATTTTTACATTTTTGGAAAGGTGTGTTCATTTCCTATTCAGCACTGAAGACCGCAACAATTTTGAAAGCTCGGTTCGTTAGTTATTCGCATACAACGGATTGCGTTGAAACTGCATAAAAATTACTTTCAGTGCAAATATCTAATGAATTAAACGTTGCAAAAGCGTTTGGTTTTCAGTAACGGGTAGGTTTTGAATAGAGAATTTAGAAATTGAAAACCGAAACAATTTGGAAGGCTTAATGGCGAAAATATCTCTATCCAAAGGCGTTTTAATGCTAGTAAATGAAAAAACGCAAAAAATAAAATATCACTTTGGAAGCGTATATTTTGAAAACCAGATATCATAGAAGGATCTGGTTTTCAGTTTTGGAAAGCTCTAGAAAATGTCTGTCCAAAAAAAAAATTTTTTTTTTTTTGAACATTTGGTTTAGGAGTTATCGCCATCCAAAGACATCAAGGTAGGTAGCTTTGGGGCAGAAAATCAGTAAAATCACTTTGGATGCGAATATTTCCTTAACCAGATCATGAAAAAAAATTTGGCTTGGATTTATGCATTGGGTTTGAATAGACCTTTCCAAAAAGGTATGTCATGATTTATTTCATTGACTTTTAAAAAAAGTGATTTTTTTTTGAAAAAAACGGCAAGGGGGTAGTCAATGCTTTTTTTCGGATTTCATGAAAAAATTTTATGATGAAATTTTTACATTTGTGGAAAGGTGTGTTCATTTCCTATTCAGCACTGAAGACCGCAACAATTTTGAAAGCTCGGTTCGTTAGTTATTCGCATAAAACGGATTGCGTTGAAACTGCATAAAAATTACTTTCAGTGCAAATATCTAATGAACTAAACGTTGTAAAAGCGTTTGGTTTTCAGTAACGGGTAGGTTTTGAATAGAGAATTTAGAAATTGAAAACCGAAACAATTTGGAAGGCTTAATGGCGAAAATATCTCTATCCAAAGGCGTTTTAATGCTAGTAAATCAAAAAACGCAAAAAATAAAATATCACTTTGGAAGCGTATATTTTGAAAACCAGATATCATAGAAGGATCTGGTTTTCAGTTTTGGAAAGCTCTAGAAAATGTCTGTCCAAAAAAAAAAATTTTTTTTTTTTTTGAACATTTGGTTTAGGAGTTATCGCCATCCAAAGACATCAAGGTAGGTAGCTTTGGGGCAGAAAATCAGTAAAATCACTTTGGATGCGAATATTTCCTTAACCAGATCATGAAAAAAAAATTGGCTTAGATTTATGCATTGAGTTTGAATAGACCTTTCCAAAAAGGTATGTCATGATTTATTTCATTGACTTTTAAAAAAAAGTGATTTTTTTTTGAAAAAAACGGCAAGGGGGTAGTCCATCGCCATCCAAAGACATCAAGGTAGGTAGCTTTGGGGCAGAAAATCAGTAAAATCACTTTGGATGCGAATATTTCCTTAACCAGATCATGAAAAAAATTTGCCTTGGATTTATGCATTGGGTTTGAATAGACCTTTCCAAAAAGGTATGTCATGATTTATTTCATTGACTTTTAAAAAAAAGTGATTTTTTTTTTTAAAAAACGGCAAGGGGGTAGTCCATGCTTTTTTTCGGATTTCATGAAAAAATTTTATGATGAAATTTTTACATTTTTGGAAAGGTGTGTTCATTTCCTATTCAGCACTGAAGACCGCAACAATTTTGAAAGCTCGGTTCGTTAGTTATTCGCATAAAACGGATTGCGTTGAAACTGCATAAAAATTACTTTCAGTGCAAATATCTAATGAGCTAAACGTTGCAAAAGCGTTTGGTTTTCAGTAACGGGTAGGTTTTGAATAGAGAATTTAGAAATTGAAAACCGAAACAATTTGGAAGGCTTAATGGCGAAAATATCTCTATCCAAAGGCGTTTTAATGCTAGTAAATCAAAAAACGCAAAAAATAAAATATCACTTTGGAAGCGTATATTTTGAAAACCAGATATCATAGAAGGATCTGGTTTTCAGTTTTGGAAAGCTCTAGAAAATGTCTGTCCAAAAAAAAAATTTTTTTTTTTTGAACATTTGGTTTAGGAGTTATCGCCATCCAAAGACATCAAGGTAGGTAGCTTTGGGGCAGAACATCAGTAAAATCACTTTGGATGCGAATATTTCCTTAACCAGATCATGAAAAAAAATTTGGCTTGGATTTATGCATTGGGTTTGAATAGACCTTTCCAAAAAGGTATGTCATGATTTATTTCATTGACTTTTAAAAAAAAGTGATTTTTTTTTTTAAAAAACGGCAAGGGGGTAGTCCATGCTTTTTTTCGGATTTCATGAAAAAATTTAATGATGAAATTTTTACATTTTTGGAAAGGTGTGTTCATTTCCTATTCAGCACTGAAGACCGCAACAATTTTGAAAGCTCGGTTCGTTAGTTATTCGCATAAAACGGATTGCGTTGAAACTGCATAAAAATTACTTTCAGTGCAAATATCTAATGAACTAAACGTTGCAAAAGCGTTTGGTTTTCAGTAACGGGTAGGTTTTGAATAAAGAATTTAGAAATTGAAAACCGAAACAATTTGGAAGGCTTGATGGCGAAAATATCTCTATCCAAAGGCGTTTTAATGCTAGTAAATCAAAAAACGCAAAAAATAAAATATCACTTTGGAAGCGTATATTTTGAAAACCAGATATCATAGATGGATCTGGTTTTCAGTTTTGGAAAACACTAGAAAATGTCTGTCCAAAAAAAAATTTTTTTTTTTTTTGAACATTTGGTTTAGGAGTTATCGCCATCCAAAGACATCAAGGTAGGTAGCTTTGGGGCAGAAAATCAGTAAAATCACTTTGGATGCGAATATTTCCTTAACCAGATCATGAAAAAAAATTTGGCTTGGATTTATGCATTGGGTTTGAATAGACCTTTCCAAAAAGGTATGTCATGATTTATTTCATTGACTTTTAAAAAAAAGTGATTTTTTTTTGAAAAAAACGGCAAGGGGGTAGTCCATGCTTTTTTTCGGATTTCATGAAAAAATTTTATGATGAAATTTTTACATTTTTGGAAAGGTGTGTTCATTTCCTATTCAGCACTGAAGACCGCAACAATTTTGAAAGCTCGGTTCGTTAGTTATTCGCATAAAACGGATTGCGTTGAAACTGCATAAAAATTACTTTCAGTGCAAATATCTAATGAACTAAACGTTGCAAAAGCGTTTGGTTTTCAGTAACGGGTAGGTTTTGAATAGAGAATTTAGAAATTGAAAACCGAAACAATTTGGAAGGCTTAATGGCGAAAATATCTCTATCCAAAGGCGTTTTAATGCTAGTAAATCAAAAAACGCAAAAAATAAAATATCTCTTTGGAAGCGTATATTTTGAAAACCAGATATCATAAAAAGATCTGGTTTTCAGTTTTGGAAAGCTCTAGAAAATGTCTGTCCAAAAAAAAAATTTTTTTTTTTTGAACATTTGGTTTAGGAGTTATCGCCATCCAAAGACATCAAGGTAGGTAGCTTTGGGGCAGAAAATCAGTAAAATCACTTTGGATGCGAATATTTCCTTAACCAGATCATGAAAAAAATTTGCCTTGGATTTATGCATTGGGTTTGAATAGACCTTTCCAAAGAGGTATGTCATGATTTATTTCATTGACTTTTAAAAAAAAGTGATTTTTTTTGAAAAAAACGGCAAGGGGGTAGTCCATGCTTTTTTTCGGATTTCATGAAAAAATTTTATGATGAAATTTTTACATTTTTGGAAAGGTGTGTTCATTTCTTATTCAGCACTGAAGACCGCAACAATTTTGAAAGCTCGGTTCGTTAGTTATTCGCATAAAACGGATTGCGTTGAAACTGCATAAAAATTACTTTCAGTGCAAATATCTAATGAACTAAACGTTGCAAAAGCGTTTGGTTTTCAGTAACGGGTAGGTTTTGAATAGAGAATTTAGAAATTGAAAACCGAAACAATTTGGAAGGCTTAATGGCGAAAATATCTCTATCCAAAGGCGTTTTAATGCTAGTAAATCAAAAAACGCAAAAAATAAAATATCACTTTGGAAGCGTATATTTTGAAAACCAGATATCATAGAAGGATCTGGTTTTCAGTTTTGGAAAGCTCTAGAAAATGTCTGTCCAAAAAAAAAAATTTTTTTTTTGAACATTTGGTTTAGGAGTTATCGCCATCCAAAGACATCAAGGTAGGTAGCTTTGGGGCAGAAAATCAGTAAAATCACTTTGGATGCGAATATTTCCTTAACCAGATCATGAAAAAAATTTGCCTTGGATTTATGCATTGGGTTTGAATAGACCTTTCCAAAAAGGTATGTCATGATTTATTTCATTGACTTTTAAAAAAAAGTGATTTTTTTTTGAAAAAAACGGCAAGGGGGTAGTCCATGCTTTTTTTCGGATTTCATGAAAAAATTTAATGATGAAATTTTTACATTTTTGGAAAGGTGTGTTCATTTCCTATTCAGCACTGAAGACCGCAACAATTTTGAAAGCTCGGTTCGTTAGTTATTCGCATAAAACGGATTGCGTTGAAACTGCATAAAAATTACTTTCAGTGCAAATATCTAATGAACTAAACGTTGCAAAAGCGTTTGGTTTTCAGTAACGGGTAGGTTTTGAATAGAGAATTTAGAAATTGAAAACCGAAACAATTTGGAAGGCTTAATGGCGAAAATATCTCTATCCAAAGGCGTTTTAATGCTAGTAAATCAAAAAACGCAAAAAATAAAATATCACTTTGGAAGCGTATATTTTGAAAACCAGATATCATAGAAGGATCTGGTTTTCAGTTTTGGAAAGCTCTAGCAAATGTCTGTCCAAAAAAAAAAATTTTTTTTTTTGAACATTTGGTTTAGGAGTTATCGCCATCCAAAGACATCAAGGTAGGTAGCTTTGGGGCAGAAAATCAGTAAAATCACTTTGGATGCGAATATTTCCTTAACCAGATCATGAAAAAAAATTTGGCTTGGATTTATGCATTGAGTTTGAATAGACCTTTCCAAAAAGGTATGTCATGATTTATTTCATTGACTTTTAAAAAAAAGTGATTTTTTTTTGAAAAAAACGGCAAGGGGGTAGTCCATGCTTTTTTTCGGATTTCATGAAAAAATTTTATGATGAAATTTTTACATTTTTGGAAAGGTGTGTTCATTTCCTATTCAGCACTGAAGACCGCAACAATTTTGAAAGCTCGGTTCGTTAGTTATTCGCATAAAACGGATTGCGTTGAAACTGCATAAAAATTACTTTCAGTGCAAATATCTAATGAACTAAACGTTGCAAAAGCGTTTGGTTTTCAGTAACGGGTAGGTTTTGAATAAAGAATTTAGAAATTGAAAACCGAAACAATTTGGAAGGCTTGATGGCGAAAATATCTCTATCCAAAGGCGTTTTAATGCTAGTAAATCAAAAAACGCAAAAAATAAAATATCACTTTGGAAGCGTATATTTTGAAAACCAGATATCATAGAAGGATCTGGTTTTCAGTTTTGGAAAACTCTAGAAAATGTCTGTCCAAAAAAAAAATTTTTTTTTTTTTGGACATTTGGTTTAGGAGTTATCGCCATCCAAAGACATCAAGGTAGGTAGCTTTGCGGCAGAAAATCAGTAAAATCACTTTGGATGCGAATATTTCCTTAACCAGATCATGAAAAAAAATTTGGCTTGGATTTATGCATTGGGTTTTCAGTTTTGGAAAGCTCTAGAAAATGTCTGTCCAAAAAAAAAATTTTTTTTTTTTGAACATTTGGTTAAGGAGTTATCGCCATCCAAAGACATCAAGGTAGGTAGCTTTGGGGCAGAAAATCAGTAAAATCACTTTGAAAGCGAATATTTCCTTCACCAGATCATGAAAAAAAATTTGGCTTAGATTTATGCATTGAGTTTGAATAGACCTTTCCAAAAAGGTATGTCATGATTTATTTCATTGACTTTTAAAAAAAAGTGATTTTTTTTTGAAAAAAACGGCAAGGGGGTAGTCCATCGCCATCCAAAGACATCAAGGTAGGTAGCTTTGGGGCAGAAAATCAGTAAAATCACTTTGGATGCGAATATTTCCTTAACCAGATCATGAAAAAAATTTGCCTTGGATTTATGCATTGGGTTTGAATAGACCTTTCCAAAAAGGTATGTCATGATTTATTTCATTGACTTTTAAAAAAAAGTGATTTTTTTTTTAAAAAACGGCAAGGGGGTAGTCCATGCTTTTTTTCGGATTTCATGAAAAAATTTTATGATGAAATTTTTACATTTTTGGAAAGGTGTGTTCATTTCCTATTCAGCACTGAAGACCGCAACAATTTTGAAAGCTCGGTTCGTTAGTTATTCGCATAAAACGGATTGCGTTGAAACTGCATAAAAATTACTTTCAGTGCAAATATCTAATGAACTAAACGTTGCAAAAGCGTTTGGTTTTCAGTAACGGGTAGGTTTTGAATAGAGAATTTAGAAATTGAAAACCGAAACAATTTGGAAGGCTTGATGGCGAAAATATCTCTATCCAAAGGCGTTTTATTGCTAGTAAATCAAAAAACGCAAAAAATAAAATATCACTTTGGAAGCGTATATTTTGAAAACCAGATATCATAGAAGGATCTGGTTTTCAGTTTTGGAAAACTCTAGAAAATGTCTGTCCAAAAAAAAAAATTTTTTTTTTTTTGGACATTTGGTTTAGGAGTTATCGCCATCCAAAGACATCAAGGTAGGTAGCTTTGCGGCAGAAAATCAGTAAAATCACTTTGGATGCGAATATTTCCTTAACCAGATCATGAAAAAAAATTTGGCTTGGATTTATGCATTGGGTTTGAATAGACCTTTCCAAAAAGGTATGTCATGATTTATTTCATTGACTTTTAAAAAAAAGTGATTTTTTTTTGAAAAAAACGGCAAGGGGGTAGTCCATGCTTTTTTTCGGATTTCATGAAAAAATTTTATGATGAAATTTTTACATTTTTGGAAAGGTGTGTTCATTTCCTATTCAGCACTGAAGACCGCAACAATTTTGAAAGCTCGGTTCGTTAGTTATTCGCATAAAACGGATTGCGTTGAAACTGCATAAAAATTACTTTCAGTGCAAATATCTAATGAGCTAAACGTTGCAAAAGCGTTTGGTTTTCAGTAACGGGTAGGTTTTGAATAGAGAATTTAGAAATTGAAAACCGAAACAATTTGGAAGGCTTAATGGCGAAAATATCTCTATCCAAAGGCGTTTTAATGCTAGTAAATCAAAAAACGCAAAAAATAAAATATCACTTTGGAAGCGTATATTTTGAAAACCAGATATCATAGAAGGATCTGGTTTTCAGTTTTGGAAAGCTCTAGAAAATGTCTGTCCAAAAAAAAAATTTTTTTTTTTTGAACATTTGGTTTAGGAGTTATCGCCATCCAAAGACATCAAGGTAGGTAGCTTTGGGGCAGAAAATCAGTAAAATCACTTTGGATGCGAATATTTCCTTAACCAGATCATGAAAAAAAATTTGGCTTGGATTTATGCATTGGGTTTGAATAGACCTTTCCAAAAAGGTATGTCATGATTTATTTCATTGACTTTTAAAAAAAAGTGATTTTTTTTTGAAAAAAACGGCAAGGGGGTAGTCCATGCTTTTTTTCGGATTTCATGAAAAAATTTAATGATGAAATTTTTACATTTTTGGAAAGGTGTGTTCATTTCCTATTCAGCACTGAAGACCGCAACAATTTTGAAAGCTCGGTTCGTTAGTTATTCGCATAAAACGGATTGCGTTGAAACTGCATAAAAATTACTTTCAGTGCAAATATCTAATGAACTAAACGTTGCAAAAGCGTTTGGTTTTCAGTAACGGGTAGGTTTTGAATAAAGAATTTAGAAATTGAAAACCGAAACAATTTGGAAGGCTTGATGGCGAAAATATCTCTATCCAAAGGCGTTTTAATGCTAGTAAATCAAAAAACGCAAAAAATAAAATATCACTTTGGAAGCGTATATTTTGAAAACCAGATATCATAGGTGGATCTGGTTTTCAGTTTTGGAAAACACTAGAAAATGTCTGTCCAAAAAAAAAATTTTTTTTTTTTTTGAACATTTGGTTTAGGAGTTATCGCCATCCAAAGACATCAAGGTAGGTAGCTTTGGGGCAGAAAATCAGTAAAATCACTTTGGATGCGAATATTTCCTTAACCAGATCATGAAAAAAAATTTGGCTTGGATTTATGCATTGAGTTTGAATAGACCTTTCCAAAAAGGTATGTCATGATTTATTTCATTGACTTTTAAAAAAAAGTGATTTTTTTTTGAAAAAAACGGCAAGGGGGTAGTCCATGCTTTTTTTCGGATTTCATGAAAAAATTTTATGATGAAATTTTTACATTTTTGGAAAGGTGTGTTCATTTCCTATTCAGCACTGAAGACCGCAACAATTTTGAAAGCTCGGTTCGTTAGTTATTCGCATAAAACGGATTGCGTTGAAACTGCATAAAAATTACTTTCAATGCAAATATCTAATGAACTAAACGTTGCAAAAGCGTTTGGTTTTCAGTAACGGGTAGGTTTTGAATAGAGAATTTAGAAATTGAAAACCGAAACAATTTGGAAGGCTTGATGGCGAAAATATCTCTATCCAAAGGCGTTTTAATGCTAGTAAATCAAAAAACGCAAAAAATAAAATATCACTTTGGAAGCGTATATTTTGAAAACCAGATATCATAGAAGGATCTGGTTTTCAGTTTTGGAAAACTCTAGAAAATGTCTGTCCAAAAAAAAAATTTTTTTTTTTTGGACATTTGGTTTAGGAGTTATCGCCATCCAAAGACATCAAGGTAGGTAGCTTTGGGGCAGAAAATCAGTAAAATCACTTTGGATGCGAATATTTCCTTAACCAGATCATGAAAAAAAATTTGGCTTGGATTTATGCATTGGGTTTGAATAGACCTTTCCAAAAAGGTATGTCATGATTTATTTCATTGACTTTTAAAAAAAAGTGATTTTTTTTTGAAAAAAACGGCAAGGGGGTAGTCCATCGCCATCCAAAGACATCAAGGTAGGTAGCTTTGGGGCAGAAAATCAGTAAAATCACTTTGGATGCGAATATTTCCTTAACCAGATCATGAAAAAAATTTGCCTTGGATTTATGCATTGGGTTTGAATAGACCTTTCCAAAAAGGTATGTCATGATTTATTTCATTGACTTTTAAAAAAAAGTGATTTTTTTTTTTAAAAAACGGCAAGGGGGTAGTCCATGCTTTTTTTCGGATTTCATGAAAAAATTTTATGATGAAATTTTTACATTTTTGGAAAGGTGTGTTCATTTCCTATTCAGCACTGAAGACCGCAACAATTTTGAAAGCTCGGTTCGTTAGTTATTCGCATAAAACGGATTGCGTTGAAACTGCATAAAAATTACTTTCAGTGCAAATATCTAATGAACTAAACGTTGCAAAAGCGTTTGGTTTTCAGTAACGGGTAGGTTTTGAATAGAGAATTTAGAAATTGAAAACCGAAACAATTTGGAAGGCTTAATGGCGAAAATATCTCTATCCAAAGGCGTTTTAATGCTAGTAAATCAAAAAACGCAAAAAATAAAATATCACTTTGGAAGCGTATATTTTGAAAACCAGATATCATAGAAGGATCTGGTTTTCAGTTTTGGAAAGCTCTAGAAAATGTCTGTCCAAAAAAAAAATTTTTTTTTTTTGAACATTTGGTTTAGAAGTTATCGCCATCCAAAGACATCAAGGTAGGTAGCTTTGGGGCAGAAAATCAGTAAAATCACTTTGGATGCGAATATTTCCTTAACCAGATCATGAAAAAAAATTTGGCTTGGATTTATGCATTGGGTTTGAATAGACCTTTCCAAAAAGGTATGTCATGATTTATTTCATTGACTTTTAAAAAAAAAGTGATTTTTTTTTGAAAAAAACGGCAAGGGGGTAGTCCATGCTTTTTTTCGGATTTCATGAAAAAATTTAATGATGAAATTTTTACATTTTTGGAAAGGTGTGTTCATTTCCTATTCAGCACTGAAGACCGCAACAATTTTGAAAGCTCGGTTCGTTAGTTATTCGCATAAAACGGATTGCGTTGAAACTGCATAAAAATTACTTTCAGTGCAAATATCTAATGAACTAAACGTTGCAAAAGCGTTTGGTTTTCAGTAACGGGTAGGTTTTGAATAAAGAATTTAGAAATTGAAAACCGAAACAATTTGGAAGGCTTGATGGCGAAAATATCTCTATCCAAAGGCGTTTTAATGCTAGTAAATCAAAAAACGCAAAAAATAAAATATCACTTTGGAAGCGTATATTTTGAAAACCAGATATCATAGATGGATCTGGTTTTCAGTTTTGGAAAACACTAGAAAATGTCTGTCCAAAAAAAAAATTTTTTTTTTTTTTGAACATTTGGTTTAGGAGTTATCGCCATCCAAAGACATCAAGGTAGGTAGCTTTGGGGCAGAAAATCAGTAAAATCACTTTGGATGCGAATATTTCCTTAACCAGATCATGAAAAAAAATTTGGCTTGGATTTATGCATTGGGTTTGAATAGACCTTTCCAAAAAGGTATGTCATGATTTATTTCATTGACTTTTAAAAAAAAGTGATTTTTTTTTGAAAAAAACGGCAAGGGGGTAGTCCATGCTTTTTTTCGGATTTCATGAAAAAATTTTATGATGAAATTTTTACATTTTTGGAAAGGTGTGTTCATTTCCTATTCAGCACTGAAGACCGCAACAATTTTGAAAGCTCGGTTCGTTAGTTATTCGCATAAAACGGATTGCGTTGAAACTGCATAAAAATTACTTTCAGTGCAAATATCTAATGAACTAAACGTTGCAAAAGCGTTTGGTTTTCAGTAACGGGTAGGTTTTGAATAAAGAATTTAGAAATTGAAAACCGAAACAATTTGGAAGGCTTAATGGCGAAAATATCTCTATCCAAAGGCGTTTTAATGCTAGTAAATCAAAAAACGCAAAAAATAAAATATCACTTTGGAAGCGTATATTTTGAAAACCAGATATCATAGAAAGATCTGGTTTTCAGTTTTGGAAAACTCTAGAAAATGTCTGTCCAAAAAAAAAATTTTTTTTTTTTTGGACATTTGGTTTAGGAGTTATCGCCATCCAAAGACATCAAGGTAGGTAGCTTTGGGGCAGAAAATCAGTAAAATCACTTTGGATGCGAATATTTCCTTAACCAGATCATGAAAAAAAATTTGGCTTGGATTTATGCATTGGGTTTGAATAGACCTTTCCAAAAAGGTATGTCATGATTTATTTCATTGACTTTTAAAAAAAAGTGATTTTTTTTTGAAAAAAACGGCAAGGGGGTAGTCCATGCTTTTTTTCGGATTTCATGAAAAAATTTTATGATGAAATTTTTACATTTTTGGAAAGGTGTGTTCATTTCCTATTCAGCACTGAAGACCGCAACAATTTTGAAAGCTCGGTTCGTTAGTTATTCGCATAAAACGGATTGCGTTGAAACTGCATAAAAATTACTTTCAGTGCAAATATCTAATGAGCTAAACGTTGCAAAAGCGTTTGGTTTTCAGTAACGGGTAGGTTTTGAATAGAGAATTTAGAAATTGAAAACCGAAACAATTTGGAAGGCTTAATGGCGAAAATATCTCTATCCAAAGGCGTTTTAATGCTAGTAAATGAAAAAACGCAAAAAATAAAATATCACTTTGGAAGCGTATATTTTGAAAACCAGATATCATAGAAGGATCTGGTTTTCAGTTTTGGAAAGCTCTAGAAAATGTCTGTCCAAAAAAAAAATTTTTTTTTTTTGAACATTTGGTTTAGGAGTTATCGCCATCCAAAGACATCAAGGTAGGTAGCTTTGGGGCAGAAAATCAGTAAAATCACTTTGGATGCGAATATTTCCTTAACCAGATCATGAAAAAAAATTTGGCTTGGATTTATGCATTGGGTTTGAATAGACCTTTCCAAAAAGGTATGTCATGATTTATTTCATTGACTTTTAAAAAAAAGTGATTTTTTTTTGAAAAAAACGGCAAGGGGGTAGTCCATGCTTTTTTTCGGATTTCATGAAAAAATTTAATGATGAAATTTTTACATTTTTGGAAAGGTGTGTTCATTTCCTATTCAGCACTGAAGACCGCAACAATTTTGAAAGCTCGGTTCGTTAGTTATTCGCATAAAACGGATTGCGTTGAAACTGCATAAAAATTACTTTCAGTGCAAATATCTAATGAACTAAACGTTGCAAAAGCGTTTGGTTTTCAGTAACGGGTAGGTTTTGAATAGAGAATTTAGAAATTGAAAACCGAAACAATTTGGAAGGCTTAATGGCGAAAATATCTCTATCCAAAGGCGTTTTAATGCTAGTAAATCAAAAAACGCAAAAAATAAAATATCACTTTGGAAGCGTATATTTTGAAAACCAGATATCATAGAAGGATCTGGTTTTCAGTTTTGAAAAGCTCTAGAAAATGTCTGTCCAAAAAAATTTTGAAAGCTCGGTTCGTTAGTTATTCGCATAAAACGGATTGCGTTGAAACTGCATAAAAATTACTTTCAGTGCAAATATCTAATGAACTAAACGTTGCAAAAGCGTTTGGTTTTCAGTAACGGGTAGGTTTTGAATAAAGAATTTAGAAATTGAAAACCGAAACAATTTGGAAGGCTTGATGGCGAAAATATCTCTATCCAAAGGCGTTTTAATGCTAGTAAATCAAAAAACGCAAAAAATAAAATATCACTTTGGAAGCGTATATTTTGAAAACCAGATATCATAGATGGATCTGGTTTTCAGTTTTGGAAAACACTAGAAAATGTCTGTCCAAAAAAAAAAAATTTTTTTTTTTTTGAACATTTGGTTTAGGAGTTATCGCCATCCAAAGACATCAAGGTAGGTAGCTTTGGGGCAGAAAATCAGTAAATCACTTTGGATGCGAATATTTCCTTAACCAGATCATGAAAAAAAATTTGGCTTGGATTTATGCATTGGGTTTGAATAGACCTTTCCAAAAAGGTATGTCATGATTTATTTCATTGACTTTTAAACAAAAGTGATTTTTTTTTGAAAAAAACGGCAAGGGGGTAGTCCATGCTTTTTTTCGGATTTTATGAAAAAATTTTATGATGAAATTTTTACATTTTTGGAAAGGTGTGTTCATTTCCTATTCAGCACTGAAGACCGCAACAATTTTGAAAGCTCGGTTCGTTAGTTATTCGCATAAAACGGATTGCGTTGAAACTGCATAAAAATTACTTTCAGTGCAAATATCTAATGAACTAAACGTTGCAAAAGCGTTTGGTTTTCAGTAACGGGTAGGTTTTGAATAAAGAATTTAGAAATTGAAAACCGAAACAATTTGGAAGGCTTGATGGCGAAAATATCTCTATCCAAAGGCGTTTTAATGCTAGTAAATCAAAAAACGCAAAAAATAAAATATCACTTTGGAAGCGTATATTTTGAAAACCAGATATCATAGAAGGATCTGGTTTTCAGTTTTGAAAAGCTATAGAAAATATTTGTCCAAAAAAAAATTTTTTTTTTTTTTTGAACATTTGGTTTAGGAGTTATCGCCATCCAAAGACATCAAGGTAGGTAGCTTTGGGGCAGAAAATCAGTAAAATCACTTTGGATGCGAATATTTCCTTAACCAGATCATGAAAAAAAATTTGGCTTGGATTTAATTTATGCATTGGGTTTGAATAGACCTTTCCAAAAAGGTATGTCATGATTTATTTCATTGACTTTAAAAAAAAAGTGATTTTTTTTTGAAAAAAACGGCAAGGGGGTAGTCCATGCTTTTTTTCGGATTTCATGAAAAAATTTTATGATGAAATTTTTACATTTTTGGAAAGGTGTGTTCATTTCCTATTCAGCACTGAAGACCGCAACAATTTTGAAAGCTCGGTTCGTTAGTTATTCGCATAAAACGGATTGCGTTGAAACTGCATAAAAATTACTTTCAATGCAAATATCTAATGAACTAAACGTTGCAAAAGCGTTTGGTTTTCAGTAACGGGTAGGTTTTGAATAGAGAATTTAGAAATTGAAAACCGAAACAATTTGGAAGGCTTGATGGCGAAAATATCTCTATCCAAAGGCGTTTTAATGCTAGTAAATCAAAAAACGCAAAAAATAAAATATCACTTTGGAAGCGTATATTTTGAAAACCAGATATCATAGAAGGATCTGGTTTTCAGTTTTGGAAAACTCTAGAAAATGTCTGTCCAAAAAAAAAATTTTTTTTTTTTTGGACATTTGGTTTAGGAGTTATCGCCATCCAAAGACATCAAGGTAGGTAGCTTTGGGGCAGAAAATCAGTAAAATCACTTTGGATGCGAATATTTCCTTAACCAGATCATGAAAAAAAATTTGGCTTGGATTTATGCATTGGGTTTGAATAGACCTTTCCAAAAAGGTATGTCATGATTTATTTCATTGACTTTTAAAAAAAAGTGATTTTTTTTTGAAAAAAACGGCAAGGGGGTAGTCCATGCTTTTTTTCGGATTTCATGAAAAAATTTTATGATGAAATTTTTACATTTTTGGAAAGGTGTGTTCATTTCCTATTCAGCACTGAAGACCGCAACAATTTTGAAAGCTCGGTTCGTTAGTTATTCGCATAAAACGGATTGCGTTGAAACTGCATAAAAATTACTTTCAGTGCAAATATCTAATGAACTAAACGTTGCAAAAGCGTTTGGTTTTCAGTAACGGGTAGGTTTTGAATAAAGAATTTAGAAATTGAAAACCGAAACAATTTGGAAGGCTTAATGGCGAAAATATCTCTATCCAAAGGCGTTTTAATGCTAGTAAATCAAAAAACGCAAAAAATAAAATATCACTTTGGAAGCGTATATTTTGAAAACCAGATATCATAGAAGGATCTGGTTTTCAGTTTTGGAAAACTCTAGAAAATGTCTGTCCAAAAAAAAAATTTTTTTTTTTTTGGACATTTGGTTTAGGAGTTATCGCCATCCAAAGACATCAAGGTAGGTAGCTTTGGGGCAGAAAATCAGTAAAATCACTTTGGATGCGAATATTTCCTTAACCAGATCATGAAAAAAAATTTGGCTTGGATTTATGCATTGGGTTTGAATAGACCTTTCCAAAAAGGTATGTCATGATTTATTTCATTGACTTTTAAAAAAAAGTGATTTTTTTTTGAAAAAAACGGCAAGGGGGTAGTCCATGCTTTTTTTCGGATTTCATGAAAAAATTTTATGATGAAATTTTTACATTTTTGGAAAGGTGTGTTCATTTCCTATTCAGCACTGAAGACCGCAACAATTTTGAAAGCTCGGTTCGTTAGTTATTCGCATAAAACGGATTGCGTTGAAACTGCATAAAAATTACTTTCAGTGCAAATATCTAATGAACTAAACGTTGCAAAAGCGTTTGGTTTTCAGTAACGGGTAGGTTTTGAATAGAGAATTTAGAAATTGAAAACCGAAACAATTTGGAAGGCTTAATGGCGAAAATATCTCTATCCAAAGGCGTTTTAATGCTAGTAAATCAAAAAACGCAAAAAATAAAATATCACTTTGGAAGCGTATATTTTGAAAACCAGATATCATAGAAGGATCTGGTTTTCAGTTTTGAAAAGCTCTAGAAAATGTCTGTCCAAAAAAATTTTGAAAGCTCGGTTCGTTAGTTATTCGCATAAAACGGATTGCGTTGAAACTGCATAAAAATTACTTTCAGTGCAAATATCTAATGAACTAAACGTTGCAAAAGCGTTTGGTTTTCAGTAACGGGTAGGTTTTGAATAAAGAATTTAGAAATTGAAAACCGAAACAATTTGGAAGGCTTGATGGCGAAAATATCTCTATCCAAAGGCGTTTTAATGCTAGTAAATCAAAAAACGCAAAAAATAAAATATCACTTTGGAAGCGTATATTTTGAAAACCAGATATCATAGATGGATCTGGTTTTCAGTTTTGGAAAACACTAGAAAATGTCTGTCCAAAAAAAAAAAATTTTTTTTTTTTTGAACATTTGGTTTAGGAGTTATCGCCATCCAAAGACATCAAGGTAGGTAGCTTTGGGGCAGAAAATCAGTAAATCACTTTGGATGCGAATATTTCCTTAACCAGATCATGAAAAAAAATTTGGCTTGGATTTATGCATTGGGTTTGAATAGACCTTTCCAAAAAGGTATGTCATGATTTATTTCATTGACTTTTAAACAAAAGTGATTTTTTTTTGAAAAAAACGGCAAGGGGGTAGTCCATGCTTTTTTTCGGATTTTATGAAAAAATTTTATGATGAAATTTTTACATTTTTGGAAAGGTGTGTTCATTTCCTATTCAGCACTGAAGACCGCAACAATTTTGAAAGCTCGGTTCGTTAGTTATTCGCATAAAACGGATTGCGTTGAAACTGCATAAAAATTACTTTCAGTGCAAATATCTAATGAACTAAACGTTGCAAAAGCGTTTGGTTTTCAGTAACGGGTAGGTTTTGAATAAAGAATTTAGAAATTGAAAACCGAAACAATTTGGAAGGCTTGATGGCGAAAATATCTCTATCCAAAGGCGTTTTAATGCTAGTAAATCAAAAAACGCAAAAAATAAAATATCACTTTGGAAGCGTATATTTTGAAAACCAGATATCATAGAAGGATCTGGTTTTCAGTTTTGAAAAGCTATAGAAAATATTTGTCCAAAAAAAAATTTTTTTTTTTTTTTGAACATTTGGTTTAGGAGTTATCGCCATCCAAAGACATCAAGGTAGGTAGCTTTGGGGCAGAAAATCAGTAAAATCACTTTGGATGCGAATATTTCCTTAACCAGATCATGAAAAAAAATTTGGCTTGGATTTAATTTATGCATTGGGTTTGAATAGACCTTTCCAAAAAGGTATGTCATGATTTATTTCATTGACTTTAAAAAAAAAGTGATTTTTTTTTGAAAAAAACGGCAAGGGGGTAGTCCATGCTTTTTTTCGGATTTCATGAAAAAATTTTATGATGAAATTTTTACATTTTTGGAAAGGTGTGTTCATTTCCTATTCAGCACTGAAGACCGCAACAATTTTGAAAGCTCGGTTCGTTAGTTATTCGCATAAAACGGATTGCGTTGAAACTGCATAAAAATTACTTTCAGTGCAAATATCTAATGAACTAAACGTTGCAAAAGCGTTTGGTTTTCAGTAACGGGTAGGTTTTGAATAAAGAATTTAGAAATTGAAAACCGAAACAATTTGGAAGGCTTGATGGCGAAAATATCTCTATCCAAAGGCGTTTTAATGCTAGTAAATCAAAAAACGCAAAAAATAAAATATCACTTTGGAAGCGTATATTTTGAAAACCAGATATCATAGATGGATCTGGTTTTCAGTTTTGGAAAACACTAGAAAATGTCTGTCCAAAAAAAAAATTTTTTTTTTTTTTGAACATTTGGTTTAGGAGTTATCGCCATCCAAAGACATCAAGGTAGGTAGCTTTGGGGCAGAAAATCAGTAAAATCACTTTGGATGCGAATATTTCCTTAACCAGATCATGAAAAAAAATTTGGCTTGGATTTAATTTATGCATTGGGTTTGAATAGACCTTTCCAAAAAGGTATGTCATGATTTATTTCATTGACTTTAAAAAAAAAGTGATTTTTTTTTGAAAAAAACGGCAAGGGGGTAGTCCATGCTTTTTTTCGGATTTCATGAAAAAATTTTATGATGAAATTTTTACATTTTTGGAAAGGTGTGTTCATTTCCTATTCAGCACTGAAGACCGCAACAATTTTGAAAGCTCGGTTCGTTAGTTATTCGCATAAAACGGATTGCGTTGAAACTGCATAAAAATTACTTTCAATGCAAATATCTAATGAACTAAACGTTGCAAAAGCGTTTGGTTTTCAGTAACGGGTAGGTTTTGAATAGAGAATTTAGAAATTGAAAACCGAAACAATTTGGAAGGCTTGATGGCGAAAATATCTCTATCCAAAGGCGTTTTAATGCTAGTAAATCAAAAAACGCAAAAAATAAAATATCACTTTGGAAGCGTATATTTTGAAAACCAGATATCATAGAAGGATCTGGTTTTCAGTTTTGGAAAACTCTAGAAAATGTCTGTCCAAAAAAAAAATTTTTTTTTTTTTGGACATTTGGTTTAGGAGTTATCGCCATCCAAAGACATCAAGGTAGGTAGCTTTGGGGCAGAAAATCAGTAAAATCACTTTGGATGCGAATATTTCCTTAACCAGATCATGAAAAAAAATTTGGCTTGGATTTATGCATTGGGTTTGAATAGACCTTTCCAAAAAGGTATGTCATGATTTATTTCATTGACTTTTAAAAAAAAGTGATTTTTTTTTGAAAAAAACGGCAAGGGGGTAGTCCATCGCCATCCAAAGACATCAAGGTAGGTAGCTTTGGGGCAGAAAATCAGTAAAATCACTTTGGATGCGAATATTTCCTTAACCAGATCATGAAAAAAATTTGCCTTGGATTTATGCATTGGGTTTGAATAGACCTTTCCAAAAAGGTATGTCATGATTTATTTCATTGACTTTTAAAAAAAAGTGATTTTTTTTTTTTAAAAACGGCAAGGGGGTAGTCCATGCTTTTTTTCGGATTTCATGAAAAAATTTTATGATGAAATTTTTACATTTTTGGAAAGGTGTGTTCATTTCCTATTCAGCACTGAAGACCGCAACAATTTTGAAAGCTCGGTTCGTTAGTTATTCGCATAAAACGGATTGCGTTGAAAGTGCATAAAAATTACTTTCAGTGCAAATATCTAATGAACTAAACGTTGCAAAAGCGTTTGGTTTTCAGTAACGGGTAGGTTTTGAATAGAGAATTTAGAAATTGAAAACCGAAACAATTTGGAAGGCTTAATGGCGAAAATATCTCTATCCAAAGGCGTTTTAATGCTAGTAAATCAAAAAACGCAAAAAATAAAATATCACTTTGGAAGCGTATATTTTGAAAACCAGATATCATAGAAGGATCTGGTTTTCAGTTTTGGAAAGCTCTAGAAAATGTCTGTCCAAAAAAAAAAATTTTTTTTTTTTTTGAACATTTGGTTTAGGAGTTATCGCCATCCAAAGACATCAAGGTAGGTAGCTTTGGGGCAGAAAATCAGTAAAATCACTTTGGATGCGAATATTTCCTTAACCAGATCATGAAAAAAAATTTGGCTTAGATTTATGCATTGAGTTTGAATAGACCTTTCCAAAAAGGTATGTCATGATTTATTTCATTGACTTTAAAAAAAAAGTGATTTTTTTTTGAAAAAAACGGCAAGGGGGTAGTCCATGCTTTTTTTCGGATATCATGAAAAAATTTAATGATGAAATTTTTACATTTTTGGAAAGGTGTGTTCATTTCCTATTCAGCACTGAAGACCGCAACAATTTTGAAAGCTCGGTTCGTTAGTTATTCGCATAAAACGGATTGCGTTGAAACTGCATAAAAATTACTTTCAGTGCAAATATCTAATGAACTAAACGTTGCAAAAGCGTTTGGTTTTCAGTAACGGGTAGGTTTTGAATAGAGAATTTAGAAATTGAAAACCGAAACAATTTGGAAGGCTTAATGGCGAAAATATCTCTATCCAAAGGCGTTTTAATGCTAGTAAATCAAAAAACGCAAAAAATAAAATATCACTTTGGAAGCGTATATTTTGAAAACCAGATATCATAGAAGGATCTGGTTTTCAGTTTTGGAAAGCTCTAGAAAATGTCTGTCCAAAAAAAAAATTTTTTTTTTTTGAACATTTGGTTTAGGAGTTATCGCCATCCAAAGACATCAAGGTAGGTAGCTTTGGGGCAGAAAATCAGTAAAATCACTTTGGATGCGAATATTTCCTTAACCAGATCATGAAAAAAAATTTGGCTTGGATTTATGCATTGGGTTTGAATAGACCTTTCCAAAAAGGTATGTCATGATTTATTTCATTGACTTTTAAAAAAAAGTGATTTTTTTTTGAAAAAAACGGCAAGGGGGTAGTCCATGCTTTTTTTCGGATTTCATGAAAAAATTTAATGATGAAATTTTTACATTTTTGGAAAGGTGTGTTCATTTCCTATTCAGCACTGAAGACCGCAACAATTTTGAAAGCTCGGTTCGTTAGTTATTCGCATAAAACGGATTGCGTTGAAACTGCATAAAAATTACTTTCAGTGCAAATATCTAATGAACTAAACGTTGCAAAAGCGTTTGGTTTTCAGTAACGGGTAGGTTTTGAATAAAGAATTTAGAAATTGAAAACCGAAACAATTTGGAAGGCTTGATGGCGAAAATATCTCTATCCAAAGGCGTTTTAATGCTAGTAAATCAAAAAACGCAAAAAATAAAATATCACTTTGGAAGCGTATATTTTGAAAACCAGATATCATAGATGGATCTGGTTTTCAGTTTTGGAAAACACTAGAAAATGTCTGTCCAAAAAAAAAAAATTTTTTTTTTTTTGAACATTTGGTTTAGGAGTTATCGCCATCCAAAGACATCAAGGTAGGTAGCTTTGGGGCAGAAAATCAGTAAATCACTTTGGATGCGAATATTTCCTTAACCAGATCATGAAAAAAAATTTGGCTTGGATTTATGCATTGGGTTTGAATAGACCTTTCCAAAAAGGTATGTCATGATTTATTTCATTGACTTTTAAACAAAAGTGATTTTTTTTTGAAAAAAACGGCAAGGGGGTAGTCCATGCTTTTTTTCGGATTTCATGAAAAAATTTTATGATGAAATTTTTACATTTTTGGAAAGGTGTGTTCATTTCCTATTCAGCACTGAAGACCGCAACAATTTTGAAAGCTCGGTTCGTTAGTTATTCGCATAAAACGGATTGCGTTGAAACTGCATAAAAATTACTTTCAGTGCAAATATCTAATGAACTAAACGTTGCAAAAGCGTTTGGTTTTCAGTAACGGGTAGGTTTTGAATAGAGAATTTAGAAATTGAAAACCGAAACAATTTGGAAGGCTTAATGGCGAAAATATCTCTATCCAAAGGCGTTTTAATGCTAGTAAATCAAAAAACGCAAAAAATAAAATATCACTTTGGAAGCGTATATTTTGAAAACCAGATATCATAGAAGGATCTGGTTTTCTAGAGCTTTTGGAAAGCTCTAGAAAATGTCTGTCCAAAAAAAAAATTTTTTTTTTTGAATATTTGGTTTAGGAGTTATCGCCATCCAAAGACATCAAGGTAGGTAGCTTTGGGGCAGAAAATCAGTAAAATCACTTTGGATGCGAATATTTCCTTAACCAGATCATGAAAAAAAATTTGGCTTAGATTTATGCATTGAGTTTGAATAGACCTTTCCAAAAAGGTATGTCATGATTTATTTCATTGACTTTTAAAAAAAAGTGATTTTTTTTTGAAAAAAACGGCAAGGGGGTAGTCCATCGCCATCCAAAGACATCAAGGTAGGTAGCTTTGGGGCAGAAAATCAGTAAAATCACTTTGGATGCGAATATTTCCTTAACCAGATCATGAAAAAAATTGGCCTTGGATTTATGCATTGGGTTTGAATAGACCTTTCCAAAAAGGTATGTCATGATTTATTTCATTGACTTTTAAAAAAAAGTGATTTTTTTTTTTAAAAAACGGCAAGGGGGTAGTCCATGCTTTTTTTCGGATTTCATGAAAAAATTTTATGATGAAATTTTTACATTTTTGGAAAGGTGTGTTCATTTCCTATTCAGCACTGAAGACCGCAACAATTTTGAAAGCTCGGTTCGTTAGTTATTCGCATAAAACGGATTGCGTTGAAACTGCATAAAAATTACTTTCAGTGCAAATATCTAATGAGCTAAACGTTGCAAAAGCGTTTGGTTTTCAGTAACGGGTAGGTTTTGAATAGGGAATTTAGAAATTGAAAACCGAAACAATTTGGAAGGCTTAATGGCGAAAATATCTCTATCCAAAGGCGTTTTAATGCTAGTAAATCAAAAAACGCAAAAAATAAAATATCACTTTGGAAGCGTATATTTTGAAAACCAGATATCATAGAAGGATCTGGTTTTCAGTTTTGGAAAGCACTAGAAAATGTCTGTCCAAAAAAAAAATTTTTTTTTTTTGAACATTTGGTTTAGGAGTTATCGCCATCCAAAGACATCAAGGTAGGTAGCTTTGGGGCAGAAAATCAGTAAAATCACTTTGGATGCGAATATTTCCTTAACCAGATCATGAAAAAAAATTTGGCTTGGATTTATGCATTGGGTTTGAATAGACCTTTCCAAAAAGGTATGTCATGATTTATTTCATTGACTTTTAAAAAAAAGTGATTTTTTTTTGAAAAAAACGGCAAGGGGGTAGTCCATGCTTTTTTTCGGATTTCATGAAAAAATTTAATGATGAAATTTTTACATTTTTGGAAAGGTGTGTTCATTTCCTATTCAGCACTGAAGACCGCAACAATTTTGAAAGCTCGGTTCGTTAGTTATTCGCATAAAACGGATTGCGTTGAAACTGCATAAAAATTACTTTCAGTGCAAATATCTAATGAGCTAAACGTTGCAAAAGCGTTTGGTTTTCAGTAACGGGTAGGTTTTGAATAGGGAATTTAGAAATTGAAAACCGAAACAATTTGGAAGGCTTAATGGCGAAAATATCTCTATCCAAAGGCGTTTTAATGCTAGTAAATCAAAAAACGCAAAAAATAAAATATCACTTTGGAAGCGTATATTTTGAAAACCAGATATCATAGAAGGATCTGGTTTTCAGTTTTGGAAAGCACTAGAAAATGTCTGTCCAAAAAAAAAATTTTTTTTTTTTGAACATTTGGTTTAGGAGTTATCGCCATCCAAAGACATCAAGGTAGGTAGCTTTGGGGCAGAAAATCAGTAAAATCACTTTGGATGCGAATATTTCCTTAACCAGATCATGAAAAAAAATTTGGCTTGGATTTATGCATTGGGTTTGAATAGACCTTTCCAAAAAGGTATGTCATGATTTATTTCATTGACTTTTAAAAAAAAGTGATTTTTTTTTGAAAAAAACGGCAAGGGGGTAGTCCATCGCCATCCAAAGACATCAAGGTAGGTAGCTTTGGGGCAGAAAATCAGTAAAATCACTTTGGATGCGAATATTTCCTTAACCAGATCATGAAAAAAAATTTGGCTTGGATTTATGCATTGGGTTTGAATAGACCTTTCCAAAAAGGTATGTCATGATTTATTTCATTGACTTTTAAAAAAAAGTGATTTTTTTTTGAAAAAAACGGCAAGGGGGTAGTCCATGCTTTTTTTCGGATTTCATGAAAAAATTTTATGATGAAATTTTTACATTTTTGGAAAGGTGTGTTCATTTCCTATTCAGCACTGAAGACCGCAACAATTTTGAAAGCTCGGTTCGTTAGTTATTCGCATAAAACGGATTGCGTTGAAACTGCATAAAAATTACTTTCAGTGCAAATATCTAATGAACTAAACGTTGCAAAAGCGTTTGGTTTTCAGTAACGGGTAGGTTTTGAATAGAGAATTGAGAAATTGAAAATCGAAACAATTTGGAAGGCTTAATGGCGAAAATATCTCTATCCAAAAGCGTTTTAATGCTAGTAAATCAAAAAACGCAAAAAATAAAATATCACTTTGGAAGCGTATATTTTGAAAACCAGATATCATAGAAGGATCTGGTTTTCAGTTTTGGAAAGCTCTAGAAAATGTCTGTCCAAAAAAAAAATTTTTTTTTTTTTTGGACATTTGGTTTAGGAGTTATCGCCATCCAAAGACTTCAAGGTAGGTAGCTTTGGGGCAGAAAATCAGTAAAATCACTTTGGATGCGAATATTTCCTTAACCAGATCATGAAAAAAAATTTGGCTTGGATTTATGCATTGGGTTTGAATAGACCTTTCCAAAAAGGTATGTCATGATTTATTTCATTGACTTTAAAAAAAAAGTGATTTTTTAAAAAAAAAAACAGCAAGGGGGTAGTCCATGCTTTTTTTCGGATTTCATGAAAAAATTTTATGATGAAATTTTTACATTTTTGGAAAGGTGTGTTCATTTCCTATTCAGCACTGAAGACCGCAACAATTTTGAAAGCTCGGTTCGTTTGTTATTCGCATAAAACGGATTGCGTTGAAACTGCATAAAAATTACTTTCAGTGCAAATATCTAATGAACTAAACGTTGCAAAAGCGTTTGGTTTTCAGTAACGGGTAGGTTTTGAATAAAGAATTTAGAAATTGAAAACCGAAACAATTTGGAAGGCTTGATGGCGAAAATATCTCTATCCAAAGGCGTTTTAATGCTAGAAATCAAAAAACGCAAAAAATAAAATATCACTTTGGAAGCGTATATTTTGAAAACCAGATATTATAGAAGGATCTGGTTTTCAGTTTTGGAAAACTCTAGAAAATGTCTGTCCAAAAAAAAAATTTTTTTTTTTTTTGAACATTTGGTTTAGGAGTTATCGCCATCCAAAGACATCAAGGTAGGTAGCTTTGGGGCAGAAAATCAGTAAAATCACTTTGGATGCGAATATTTCCTTAACCAGATCATGAAAAAAAATTTGGCTTGGATTTATGCATTGGGTTTGAATAGACCTTTCCAAAAAGGTATGTCATGATTTATTTCATTGACTTTTAAAAAAAAGTGATTTTTTTTTGAAAAAAACGGCAAGGGGGTAGTCCATGCTTTTTTTCGGATTTCATGAAAGGTGTGTTCATTTCCTATTCAGCACTGAAGACCGCAACAATTTTGAAAGCTCGGTTCGTTAGTTATTCGCATAAAACGGATTGCGTTGAAACTGCATAAAAATTACTTTCAGTGCAAATATCTAATGAGCTAAACGTTGCAAAAGCGTTTGGTTTTCAGTAACGGGTAGGTTTTGAATAGGGAATTTAGAAATTGAAAACCGAAACAATTTGGAAGGCTTAATGGCGAAAATATCTCTATCCAAAGGCGTTTTAATGCTAGTAAATCAAAAAACGCAAAAAATAAAATATCACTTTGGAAGCGTATATTTTGAAAACCAGATATCATAGAAGGATCTGGTTTTCAGTTTTGGAAAGCACTAGAAAATGTCTGTCCAAAAAAAAAATTTTTTTTTTTGAACATTTGGTTTAGGAGTTATCGCCATCCAAAGACATCAAGGTAGGTAGCTTTGGGGCAGAAAATCAGTAAAATCACTTTGGATGCGAATATTTCCTTAACCAGATCATGAAAAAAAATTTGGCTTGGATTTATGCATTGGGTTTGAATAGACCTTTCCAAAAAGGTATGTCATGATTTATTTCATTGACTTTTAAAAAAAAGTGATTTTTTTTTGAAAAAAACGGCAAGGGGGTAGTCCATGCTTTTTTTCGGATTTCATGAAAAAATTTTATGATGAAATTTTTACATTTTTGGAAAGGTGTGTTCATTTCCTATTCAGCACTGAAGACCGCAACAATTTTGAAAGCTCGGTTCGTTAGTTATTCGCATAAAACGGATTGCGTTGAAACTGCATAAAAATTACTTTCAGTGCAAATATCTAATGAACTAAACGTTGCAAAAGCGTTTGGTTTTTAGTAACGGGTAGGTTTTGAATAAAGAATTTAGAAATTGAAAACCGAAACAATTTGGAAGGCTTGATGGCGAAAATATCTCTATCCAAAGGCGTTTTAATGCTAGTAAATCAAAAAACGCAAAAAATAAAATATCACTTTGGAAGCGTATATTTTGAAAACCAGATATCATAGATGGATCTGGTTTTCAGTTTTGGAAAACTCTAGAAAATGTCTGTCCAAAAAAAAAATTTTTTTTTTTTTTGAACATTTGGTTTAGGAGTTATCGCCATCCAAAGACATCAAGGTAGGTAGCTTTGGGGCAGAAAATCAGTAAATCACTTTGGATGCGAATATTTCCTTAACCAGATCATGAAAAAAAATTTGGCTTGGATTTATGCATTGGGTTTGAATAGACCTTTCCAAAAAGGTATGTCATGATTTATTTCATTGACTTTTAAAAAAAAGTGATTTTTTTTTGAAAAAAACGGCAAGGGGGTAGTCCATGCTTTTTTTCGGATTTCATGAAAAAATTTTATGATGAAATTTTTACATTTTTGGAAAGGTGTGTTCATTTCCTATTCAGCACTGAAGACCGCAACAATTTTGAAAGCTCGGTTCGTTAGTTATTCGCATAAAACGGATTGCGTTGAAACTGCATAAAAGTTACTTTCAGTGCAAATATCTAATGAACTAAACGTTGCAAAAGCGTTTGGTTTTCAGTAACGGGTAGGTTTTGAATAGAGAATTTAGAAATTGAAAATCGAAACAATTTGGAAGGCTTAATGGCGAAAATATCTCTATCCAAAGGCGTTTTAATGCTAGTAAATCAAAAAACGCAAAAAATAAAATATCACTTTGGAAGCGTATATTTTGAAAACCAGATATCATAGATGGATCTGGTTTTCAGTTTTGGAAAACTCTAGAAAATGTCTGTCCAAAAAAAAAAATTTTTTTTTTTTTGAACATTTGGTTTAGGAGTTATCGCCATCCAAAGACATCAAGGTAGGTAGCTTTGGGGCAGAAAATCAGTAAATCACTTTGGATGCGAATATTTCCTTAACCAGATCATGAAAAAAAATTTGGCTTGGATTTATGCATTGGGTTTGAATAGACCTTTCCAAAAAGGTATGTCATGATTTATTTCATTGACTTTTAAAAAAAAGTGATTTTTTTTTGAAAAAAACGGCAAGGGGGTAGTCCATGCTTTTTTTCGGATTTCATGAAAAAATTTTATGATGAAATTTTTACATTTTTGGAAAGGTGTGTTCATTTCCTATTCAGCACTGAAGACCGCAACAATTTTGAAAGCTCGGTTCGTTAGTTATTCGCATAAAACGGATTGCGTTGAAACTGCATAAAAGTTACTTTCAGTGCAAATATCTAATGAACTAAACGTTGCAAAAGCGTTTGGTTTTCAGTAACGGGTAGGTTTTGAATAGAGAATTTAGAAATTGAAAATCGAAACAATTTGGAAGGCTTAATGGCGAAAATATCTCTATCCAAAGGCGTTTTAATGCTAGTAAATCAAAAAACGCAAAAAATAAAATATCACTTTGGAAGCGTATATTTTGAAAACCAGATATCATAGATGGATCTGGTTTTCAGTTTTGGAAAACTCTAGAAAATGTCTGTCCAAAAAAAAAATTTTTTTTTTTTTGGACATTTGGTTTAGGAGTTATCGCCATCCAAAGACATCAAGGTAGGTAGCTTTGGGGCAGAAAATCAGTAAAATCACTTTGGATGCGAATATTTCCTTAACCAGATCATGAAAAAAAATTTGGCTTGGATTTATGCATTGGGTTTGAATAGACCTTTCCAAAAAGGTATGTCATGATTTATTTCATTGACTTTTAAAAAAAAGTGATTTTTTTTTGAAAAAAACGGCAAGGGGGTAGTCCATGCTTTTTTTCGGATTTCATGAAAAAATTTTATGATGAAATTTTTACATTTTTGGAAAGGTGTGTTCATTTCCTATTCAGCACTGAAGACCGCAACAATTTTGAAAGCTCGGTTCGTTAGTTATTCGCATAAAACGGATTGCGTTGAAACTGCATAAAAATTACTTTCAGTGCAAATATCTAATGAACTAAACGTTGCAAAAGCGTTTGGTTTTCAGTAACGGGTAGGTTTTGAATAAAGAATTTAGAAATTGAAAACCGAAACAATTTGGAAGGCTTGATGGCGAAAATATCTCTATCCAAAGGCGTTTTAATGCTAGTAAATCAAAAAACGCAAAAAATAAAATATCACTTTGGAAGCGTATATTTTGAAAACCAGATATCATAGATGGATCTGGTTTTCAGTTTTGGAAAACTCTAGAAAATGTCTGTCCAAAAAAAAAATTTTTTTTTTTTTTGAACATTTGGTTTAGGAGTTATCGCCATCCAAAGACATCAAGGTAGGTAGCTTTGGGGCAGAAAATCAGTAAAATCACTTTGGATGCGAATATTTCCTTAACCAGATCATGAAAAAAAATTTGGCTTGGATTTATGCATTGGGTTTGAATAGACCTTTCCAAAAAGGTATGTCATGATTTATTTCATTGACTTTTAAAAAAAGTGATTTTTTTTTTTAAAAAACGGCAAGGGGGTAGTCCATGCTTTTTTTCGGATTTCATGAAAAAATTTTATGATGAAATTTTTACATTTTTGGAAAGGTGTGTTCATTTCCTATTCAGCACTGAAGACCGCAACAATTTTGAAAGCTCGGTTCGTTAGTTATTCGCATAAAACGGATTGCGTTGAAACTGCATAAAAATTACTTTCAGTGCAAATATCTAATGAACTAAACGTTGCAAAAGCGTTTGGTTTTCAGTAACGGGTAGGTTTTGAATAAAGAATTTAGAAATTGAAAACCGAAACAATTTGGAAGGCTTGATGGCGAAAATATCTCTATCCAAAGGCGTTTTAATGCTAGTAAATCAAAAAACGCAAAAAATAAAATATCACTTTGGAAGCGTATATTTTGAAAACCAGATATCATAGATGGATTTGGTTTTCAGTTTTGGAAAACTCTAGAAAATGTCTGTCCAAAAAAAAAATTTTTTTTTTTTTTGAACATTTGGTTTAGGAGTTATCGCCATCCAAAGACATCAAGGTAGGTAGCTTTGGGGCAGAAAATCAGTAAAATCACTTTGGATGCGAATATTTCCTTAACCAGATCATGAAAAAAAATTTGGCTTGGATTTATGCATTGGGTTTGAATAGACCTTTCCATAAAGGTATGTCATGATTTATTTCATTGACTTTTAAAAAAAAGTGATTTTTTTTTGAAAAAAACGGCAAGGGGGTAGTCCATGCTTTTTTTCGGATTTCATGAAAAAATTTTATGATGAAATTTTTACATTTTTGGAAAGGTGTGTTCATTTCCTATTCAGCACTGAAGACCGCAACAATTTTGAAAGCTCGGTTCGTTAGTTATTCGCATAAAACGGATTGCGTTGAAACTGCATAAAAATTACTTTCAGTGCAAATATCTAATGAACTAAACGTTGCAAAAGCGTTTGGTTTTCAGTAACGGGTAGGTTTTGAATAAAGAATTTAGAAATTGAAAACCGAAACAATTTGGAAGGCTTGATGGCGAAAATATCTCTATCCAAAGGCGTTTTAATGCTAGTAAATCAAAAAACGCAAAAAATAAAATATCACTTTGGAAGCGTATATTTTGAAAACCAGATATCATAGATGGATCTGGTTTTCAGTTTTGGAAAACTCTAGAAAATGTCTGTCCAAAAAAAAAATTTTTTTTTTTTGGACATTTGGTTTAGGAGTTATCGCCATCCAAAGACATCAAGGTAGGTAGCTTTGGGGCAGAAAATCAGTAAAATCACTTTGGATGCGAATATTTCCTTAACCAGATCATGAAAAAAAATTTGGCTTGGATTTATGCATTGGGTTTGAATAGACCTTTCCAAAAAGGTATGTCATGATTTATTTCATTGACTTTTAAAAAAAGTGATTTTTTTTTGAAAAAAACGGCAAGGGGGTAGTCCATGCTTTTTTTCGGATTTCATGAAAAAATTTTATGATGAAATTTTTACATTTTTGGAAAGGTGTGTTCATTTCCTATTCAGCACTGAAGACCGCAACAATTTTGAAAGCTCGGTTCGTTAGTTATTCGCATAAAACGGATTGCGTTGAAACTGCATAAAAATTACTTTCAGTGCAAATATCTAATGAACTAAACGTTGCAAAAGCGTTTGGTTTTCAGTAACGGGTAGGTTTTGAATAAAGAATTTAGAAATTGAAAACCGAAACAATTTGGAAGGCTTGATGGCGAAAATATCTCTATCCAAAGGCGTTTTAATGCTAGTAAATCAAAAAACGCAAAAAATAAAATATCACTTTGGAAGCGTATATTTTGAAAACCAGATATCATAGATGGATCTGGTTTTCAGTTTTGGAAAACTCTAGAAAATGTCTGTCCAAAAAAAAAATTTTTTTTTTTGGACATTTGGTTTAGGAGTTATCGCCATCCAAAGACATCAAGGTAGGTAGCTTTGGGGCAGAAAATCAGTAAAATCACTTTGGATGCGAATATTTCCTTAACCAGATCATGAAAAAAAATTTGGCTTGGATTTATGCATTGGGTTTGAATAGACCTTTCCATAAAGGTATGTCATGATTTATTTCATTGACTTTTAAAAAAAAGTGATTTTTTTTTGAAAAAAACGGCAAGGGGGTAGTCCATGCTTTTTTTCGGATTTCATGAAAAAATTTTATGATGAAATTTTTACATTTTTGGAAAGGTGTGTTCATTTCCTATTCAGCACTGAAGACCGCAACAATTTTGAAAGCTCGGTTCGTTAGTTATTCGCATAAAACGGATTGCGTTGAAACTGCATAAAAATTACTTTCAGTGCAAATATCTAATGAACTAAACGTTGCAAAAGCGTTTGGTTTTCAGTAACGGGTAGGTTTTGAATAAAGAATTTAGAAATTGAAAACCGAAACAATTTGGAAGGCTTGATGGCGAAAATATCTCTATCCAAAGGCGTTTTAATGCTAGTAAATCAAAAAACGCAAAAAATAAAATATCACTTTGGAAGCGTATATTTTGAAAACCAGATATCATAGATGGATCTGGTTTTCAGTTTTGGAAAACTCTAGAAAATGTCTGTCCAAAAAAAAAATTTTTTTTTTTTGGACATTTGGTTTAGGAGTTATCGCCATCCAAAGACATCAAGGTAGGTAGCTTTGGGGCAGAAAATCAGTAAAATCACTTTGGATGCGAATATTTCCTTAACCAGATCATGAAAAAAAATTTGGCTTGGATTTATGCATTGGGTTTGAATAGACCTTTCCATAAAGGTATGTCATGATTTATTTCATTGACTTTTAAAAAAAAGTGATTTTTTTTTGAAAAAAACGGCAAGGGGGTAGTCCATGCTTTTTTTCGGATTTCATGAAAAAATTTTATGATGAAATTTTTACATTTTTGGAAAGGTGTGTTCATTTCCTATTCAGCACTGAAGACCGCAACAATTTTGAAAGCTCGGTTCGTTAGTTATTCGCATAAAACGGATTGCGTTGAAACTGCATAAAAATTACTTTTAGTGCAAATATCTAATGAACTAAACGTTGCAAAAGCGTTTGGTTTTCAGTAACGGGTAGGTTTTGAATAAAGAATTTAGAAATTGAAAACCGAAACAATTTGGAAGGCTTGATGGCGAAAATATCTCTATCCAAAGGCGTTTTAATGCTAGTAAATCAAAAAACGCAAAAAATAAAATATCACTTTGGAAGCGTATATTTTGAAAACCAGATATCATAGAAGGATCTGGTTTTCAGTTTTGGAAAGCTCTAGAAAATGTCTGTCCAAAAAAAAAATTTTTTTTTTTTTGGACATTTGGTTTAGGAGTTATCGCCATCCAAAGACATCAAGGTAGGTAGCTTTGGGGCAGAAAATCAGTAAAATCACTTTGGATGCGCATATTTCCTTAACCAGATCATGAAAAAAAATTTGGCTTGGATTTATGCATTGGGTTTGAATAGACCTTTCCATAAAGGTATGTCATGATTTATTTCATTGACTTTTAAAAAAAAGTGATTTTTTTTTGAAAAAAACGGCAAGGGGGTAGTCCATGCTTTTTTTCGGATTTCATGAAAAAATTTTATGATGAAATTTTTACATTTTTGGAAAGGTGTGTTCATTTCCTATTCAGCACTGAAGACCGCAACAATTTTGAAAGCTCGGTTCGTTAGTTATTCGCATAAAACGGATTGCGTTGAAACTGCATAAAAATTACTTTCAGTGCAAATATCTAATGAACTAAACGTTGCAAAAGCGTTTGGTTTTCAGTAACGGGTAGGTTTTGAATAAAGAATTTAGAAATTGAAAACCGAAACAATTTGGAAGGCTTGATGGCGAAAATATCTCTATCCAAAGGCGTTTTAATGCTAGTAAATCAAAAAACGCAAAAAATAAAATATCACTTTGGAAGCGTATATTTTGAAAACCAGATATCATAGATGGATCTGGTTTTCAGTTTTGGAAAACTCTAGAAAATGTCTGTCCAAAAAAAAAATTTTTTTTTTTTTTGAACATTTGGTTTAGGAGTTATCGCCATCCAAAGACATCAAGGTAGGTAGCTTTGGGGCAGAAAATCAGTAAAATCACTTTGGATGCGAATATTTCCTTAACCAGATCATGAAAAAAAATTTGGCTTGGATTTATGCATTGGGTTTGAATAGACCTTTCCATAAAGGTATGTCATGATTTATTTCATTGACTTTTAAAAAAAAGTGATTTTTTTTTGAAAAAAACGGCAAGGGGGTAGTCCATGCTTTTTTTCGGATTTCATGAAAAAATTTTATGATGAAATTTTTACATTTTTGGAAAGGTGTGTTCATTTCCTATTCAGCACTGAAGACCGCAACAATTTTGAAAGCTCGGTTCGTTAGTTATTCGCATAAAACGGATTGCGTTGAAACTGCATAAAAATTACTTTCAGTGCAAATATCTAATGAACTAAACGTTGCAAAAGCGTTTGGTTTTCAGTAACGGGTAGGTTTTGAATAAAGAATTTAGAAATTGAAAACCGAAACAATTTGGAAGGCTTGATGGCGAAAATATCTCTATCCAAAGGCGTTTTAATGCTAGTAAATCAAAAAACGCAAAAAATAAAATATCACTTTGGAAGCGTATATTTTGAAAACCAGATATCATAGATGGATCTGGTTTTCAGTTTTGGAAAACTCTAGAAAATGTCTGTCCAAAAAAAAAATTTTTTTTTTTTGGACATTTGGTTTAGGAGTTATCGCCATCCAAAGACATCAAGGTAGGTAGCTTTGGGGCAGAAAATCAGTAAAATCACTTTGGATGCGAATATTTCCTTAACCAGATCATGAAAAAAAATTTGGCTTGGATTTATGCATTGGGTTTGAATAGACCTTTCCAAAAAGGTATGTCATGGTTTATTTCATTGACTTTTAAAAAAAGTGATTTTTTTTTGAAAAAAACGGCAAGGGGGTAGTCCATGCTTTTTTTCGGATTTCATGAAAAAATTTTATGATGAAATTTTTACATTTTTGGAAAGGTGTGTTCATTTCCTATTCAGCACTGAAGACCGCAACAATTTTGAAAGCTCGGTTCGTTAGTTATTCGCATAAAACGGATTGCGTTGAAACTGCATAAAAATTACTTTCAGTGCAAATATCTAATGAACTAAACGTTGCAAAAGCGTTTGGTTTTCAGTAACGGGTAGGTTTTGAATAAAGAATTTAGAAATTGAAAACCGAAACAATTTGGAAGGCTTGATGGCGAAAATATCTCTATCCAAAGGCGTTTTAATGCTAGTAAATCAAAAAACGCAAAAAATAAAATATCACTTTGGAAGCGTATATTTTGAAAACCAGATATCATAGATGGATCTGGTTTTCAGTTTTGGAAAACTCTAGAAAATGTCTGTCCAAAAAAAAAATTTTTTTTTTTTGGACATTTGGTTTAGGAGT
>CAWUEQ010000184.1:0-128836 GCA_963921185.1 Dasysyrphus tricinctus
ATTTCATGTAGATAGGAGTGAGGGACTGAGTCGAAAGCTTTTTTATAGTCAACGAAAGCCATGCTTAAGTTACGTTTTCCCTGTGTAGCCTGACGTACTATGACTGAATCGATGGTCAGTTGCTCCTTACATCCTTGGGAGTCCTTGGCGCAACCTTTTGCTCTTCCGTTATAATATTGTTATCAATGCAGTGTGTATATACTCGGTTGGTAATTATTTTTGTGAAGAGTTTATAAACTGTTGACAGACAAGTAATGGGTCGGTATGCTGCTGGATTTGGTGTGGGATTTCCTTTAGGGAGAAGAAAGGTATTTCCTTGCATGAGGAAAGGAGGCATGCTCTCCGGCTCGTCAAGCCATTTTGAGAAGTGAATGGCTAAGAGCTGGTGCAAGATCGGAAGCTTTTTGATCCAAACGTTTTGGATTTTATCGGGGCCTGCGGCTTTCCAGTTGCACACCTGTCTAATAGCTGACGTGATTTCGGCAGCTGTTATAGAGCATGGCTGCATATCTATGACGTTCTCGTTAAGGTGACGTTCTGCAATCAGCCAGGAAGCACCGTGTTCATGTTCTTCCGGCTTACCCCAAATTTCGTTCCAGAATAATGTTGCTTCGTCAATGTTGGCCATTTCTCCGTGGTTTTCGTTTGCATTCGGTTTTAATACACTTCTGTAAAAGCTTCTCTCATCCTCTGAAAAATTTCGGTTTTGGATCTTACGTTCTCTCGACTCCTTGTATCTGGCTAGTCGCTTGCATGTGGCAGCGAGAAGTTGAACTCTGTGATCTCTCATTTCCACAATCTCCTCTGATGTTGGTGGAAAACGTTGGGAATTGTGGCAGAGGGCTCTGATTTGCTTAATTACCTTCTTGGTTTGGCATCCACTTACAAACGCGGATATTCTGCCAAGTTCAGCCCGGAGTTTCGAAATCTTGTTTTGTAGCCGCCTTTCCCAAGGTGGTATTTTTGGGGACCTTGCATACGTTCTTTGTTGGATACGGTGTACCTTCTGCCCTAGTGTTCTTGTTACAGAGACTGCTGACACATACAGAAGAAGATGAAGTCTTCGAAATTAGTGTTGTTAGCTACATATTGTGGTAGGATTCGATTGTTCAGTATATTTGTCAGCCTCTCAATTTTCCAATGATTTTTCGATTTTGGTATCTTTCCTCTCTCCAATGGGTTACTATTTTCGTATTCTAGCAGTGCTTCCCTAAAATTATCTTCGAGGGTTTTCAAGAAGGTATCATTGTGTTCATCATTTGTGGCTGCATTTAATATTGGGACATGGTCATTAGATATGTGTTGATTCAAAACATCAGGTGCTCTTTGTTCGCGGGGTTGCACAGCATTGTCGCTTTGGTATGTTTCTTCATGTCCAGGATGTTGCTGCCTTTCTAGAAGCTGTTGGGATATCTCTTGCCTAATCATATCTAGCTCGTGATCACTTAAAAGCTTTTTTGTAATGATAGCTCTTCTCCTGTCAGCTATATTTTGTTCTGTTAGGTGGTTGTATTGTGGATAATCGGTTTGGAAAAGTCTCCTCATTTCAGCCCGGTACACATGTAACTCTGTTTCCATTTTTGTTGATATGTAGTAGCAGCGCATTACGGATTTGTTCATTTCGGTTGTCCATTTCATGCGCTGCCTTGGCTGTCCCGCGTTTGTGGTTGATGAAAATACATTCACCAAAACACTAGACGCAGGTCTTATGGGTGTGGGCTTATCTATTGTTCTTTGTTCTATGGGTGGTTGAAAATCCGCTGGCGACTCATCTCCTTGCGGAGCCAAGCCCGCGCCGGCAGCCGCGGTATCTGCCGACGTTTGAGTAGATATCCCTACTCGGTTTGTTACATTATAATTTTGCATTTCCATAGTATGTTTCTCCATAAGAGTTTATGGGTTGGGATAATTAGTTACGCTATCATCTCCACTTTGGCCTTCCAGAGAATTAGCTTTTGGATTCACAGATGCAGCGTCTAAGCCCCCCCGCCAGCGTCAAGGCTTATCCCTGGGGGGGTTATTATTATTATTATCATTATTATTATTATTATTATTATTATTATTATTATTATTATTATTATTATTATTATTATTATTATTATTATTATTATTATTATAGAGTTTCTTAATTTCTCAACCCCTATGGGGTTGGAAAATACCTATCCCGGGCTATGCCAAGGGATTAGGCTCTGTTGAACATATTGTTGGTTTTTATGGAGATTGTAAAAAGCGACGAACTATACTGCATGTGCTGAGGATGACTGATTTTTGCATTTTTCCAGTTCCTTGAGAAGATTTTCCTTTTCCATCTGCGAGACTAGTGTCTTAGTAATAAGTCCAGTTGCCGAGATCACGATTGGGACAATGTGAACGTTTTCAGCTCGATACATCGCCTTCATCTCGTTTGCCAGTTCGGTGTACTTTCCGATTTTTGTGCTGTATGTTGATTGTACATTGTGGCTTAGAGGTATGGCAATATCATATATGGTGATCTTATTCTTGCGTTTGTCGAAGACTACTATATCTGGTCGGTTAGCCCTTATTGTTTGGTCAGTTATTATTGACCTATCCCAGTATAATTTAAAAGTGGCACTTTCGAGAACCGCCGGAGGACTGTACTTGTAGTAGCGTTCATTTTCAACCGCTAGGTTGAGGCTTTTAGCCAAACTCAAATGTACGATTTTGGCAACTTGGTTATGCCGGGCTGTGTAGTCGTGCGAAGCCAAACTAGTGCATCCACCTAATATATGTTCTATTGTTTCTGACGAGCTTTGGCATCGTCTACATAGATCGTTTTCACCAGGTTCTCTGAGTACGTTCCTTCTGTAGTTTTTGGTGGGAACAACTTTATCCTGGATTGAGATAAAAAATCCTTCTGTTTCTGGAAACAATTGTCCTTTCGTGAGCCATATGTTTGAGTATTGGAGATGGGTGCTTTCTTGCTCAAGTTGGTTACGATGGGATCCATGTAGGCTTTTGTTCCTCCAGTTTTCGATAAGAGCGGCATTAGAATGTACATTTGGTGTGGACTCGTGCGTTTGTGATCGAAGATTTAGAGGCGTGTACTGTTTGTCTGCCAGGCAGATAGTGTGCAAGAGACTTGATGTTTGCGATTTTGTCAGAAAGTAGGATCTGAGGCTGTTGATTTGCTTATCATGTAACTGCGTGACGTCAATAAGTCCTCTGCCTCCTTCACAGCGCGGTAAGGCAACTCTCTCAACTGCACTTTTGGGGTGATGACATCTGTATTTTGTCATTTGGGTTCGAATCGTCCTCATGATATTGTTCAGGTCCGTATCTGACCATTTAACTACTCCAAATGAGAATGTTAGCGTAGGGATGACCCAGGTGTTAATGGCCTTAAACATGTTACCAGCGTTTAGTTTGCATTTAAGAATGAGTATCAATTTTTCAGTGAATTGATTGATTAAGGCTGTCTTTATTGTTGAATCACAAATTCCTTTAAGTTGAATCAACCCCAGATACTTGTAAGACTCGCCATCGGACAAGTTGGATATTGCATTTGTTTCATCGATCTGGTAGCCCAAGTCGTCATTTTGAACTTTGCCTTTCTTTAAATGTACGATTTTGCATTTGTCTATCCCAAATTCCATTTTTATATCATCACTAAATCTCTTAACAATATTAAGAAGTCTATGGACTTTATCTTTACCGTTGGCGTAAAGTTTGAGATCGTCGACGTAAAGTAAGTGGTTGAGCTCTTGGTTGCCTGTTTCGGCTTTGATGTTAAATCCGATATTCACCGATTTAAGTAGTTTGCTGAGTGGATTAAGGGACAAGCAGAACCAAAGAGGGCTAAATGCGTCTCCTTGGAGAATTCCTCTTTTGATATTCACTGTAGAGCCAGTCAGGCTTCCTAAATGTAGTGTTACACACCACTTAACACTAATTATTTTTAAAAGTCTTCGTATTTTTGGGTCTATTTTGTATATCTCCAGGATTTCATGTAGATAGGAGTGAGGGACTGAGTCGAAAGCTTTTTTATAGTCAACGAAAGCCATGCTTAAGTTACGTTTTCCCTGTGTAGCCTGACGTACTATGACTGAATCGATGGTCAGTTGCTCCTTACATCCTTGGGAGTCCTTGGCGCAACCTTTTTGCTCTTCCGTTATAATATTGTTATCAATGCAGTGTGTATATACTCGGTTGGTAATTATTTTTGTGAAGAGTTTATAAACTGTTGACAGACAAGTAATGGGTCGGTATGCTGCTGGATTTGGTGTGGGATTTCCTTTAGGGAGAAGAAAGGTATTTCCTTGCATGAGGAAAGGAGGCATGCTCTCCGGCTCGTCAAGCCATTTTGAGAAGTGAATGGCTAAGAGCTGGTGCAAGATCGGAAGCTTTTTGATCCAAACGTTTTGGATTTTATCGGGGCCTGCGGCTTTCCAGTTGCACACCTGTCTAATAGCTGACGTGATTTCGGCAGCTGTTATAGAGCATGGCTGCATATCTATGACGTTCTCGTTAAGGTGACGTTCTGCAATCAGCCAGGAAGCACCGTGTTCATGTTCTTCCGGCTTACCCCAAATTTCGTTCCAGAATAATGTTGCTTCGTCAATGTTGGCCATTTCTCCGTGGTTTTCGTTTGCATTCGGTTTTAATACACTTCTGTAAAAGCTTCTCTCATCCTCTGAAAAATTTCGGTTTTGGATCTTACGTTCTCTCGACTCCTTGTATCTGGCTAGTCGCTTGCATGTGGCAGCGAGAAGTTGAACTCTGTGATCTCTCATTTCCACAATCTCCTCTGATGTTGGTGGAAAACGTTGGGAATTGTGGCAGAGGGCTCTGATTTGCTTAATTACCTTCTTGGTTTGGCATCCACTTACAAACGCGGATATTCTGCCAAGTTCAGCCCGGAGTTTCGAAATCTTGTTTTGTAGCCGCCTTTCCCAAGGTGGTATTTTTGGGGACCTTGCATACGTTCTTTGTTGGATACGGTGTACCTTCTGCCCTAGTGTTCTTGTTACAGAGACTGCTGACACATACAGAAGAAGATGAAGTCTTTCGAAATTAGTGTTGTTAGCTACATATTGTGGTAGGATTCGATTGTTCAGTATATTTGTCAGCCTCTCAATTTTCCAATGATTTTTCGATTTTGGTATCTTTCCTCTCTCCAATGGGTTACTATTTTCGTATTCTAGCAGTGCTTCCCTAAAATTATCTTCGAGGGTTTTCAAGAAGGTATCATTGTGTTCATCATTTGTGGCTGCATTTAATATTGGGACATGGTCATTAGATATGTGTTGATTCAAAACATCAGGTGCTCTTTGTTCGCGGGGTTGCACAGCATTGTCGCTTTGGTATGTTTCTTCATGTCCAGGATGTTGCTGCCTTTCTAGAAGCTGTTGGGATATCTCTTGCCTAATCATATCTAGCTCGTGATCACTTAAAAGCTTTTTTGTAATGATAGCTCTTCTCCTGTCAGCTATATTTTGTTCTGTTAGGTGGTTGTATTGTGGATAATCGGTTTGGAAAAGTCTCCTCATTTCAGCCCGGTACACATGTAACTCTGTTTCCATTTTTGTTGATATGTAGTAGCAGCGCATTACGGATTTGTTCATTTCGGTTGTCCATTTCATGCGCTGCCTTGGCTGTCCCGCGTTTGTGGTTGATGAAAATACATTCACCAAAACACTAGACGCAGGTCTTATGGGTGTGGGCTTATCTATTGTTCTTTGTTCTATGGGTGGTTGAAAATCCGCTGGCGACTCATCTCCTTGCGGAGCCAAGCCCGCGCCGGCAGCCGCGGTATCTGCCGACGTTTGAGTAGATATCCCTACTCGGTTTGTTACATTATAATTTTGCATTTCCATAGTATGTTTCTCCATAAGAGTTTATGGGTTGGGATAATTAGTTACGCTATCATCTCCACTTTGGCCTTCCAGAGAATTAGCTTTTGGATTCACAGATGCAGCGTCTAAGCCCCCCCGCCAGCGTCAAGGCTTATCCCTGGGGGGGTTATTATTATTATTATCATTATTATTATTATTATTATTATTATTATTATTATTATTATTATTATTATTATTATTATTATTATTATTATTATTATTATTATTATTATTATTATTATTATTATTATTATTATTATTATTATTATTATTATTATTATTATTATTATTATTATTATTATTATTATTATTATTATTATTATTATTATTATTATTATTATTATTATTATTATTATTATTATTATTATTATTATTATTATTATTATTATTATTATTATTATTATTATTATTATTATTATTATTATTATTATTATTATCGAGTTCTTGCACTTTCTCAGCTCAAGAGCTGGAAAAGATTCACCGATCCTTTGATTCGGCTCGGACGTTGATGAGGAGGGAGTTCACCCTATCTCACCAAAACCTTCAGTCGTATCCTTATATTATAAAATTGTATATTTTTCTAATTGTATATGTGTATATTTATTATATATTTTTTTTTTTTTTTTTTTTTTTTTTCCTTTCTTTTTTTAATTTAAAAACTTGCGCACTATTATTATTATTATCATTATTATTATTATTATTATTATTATTATTATTATTATTATTATTATTATTATTATTATTATTATTATTATTATTATTATTATTATTATTATTATTATTATTATTATTATTATTATTATTATTATTATTATTATTATTATTATTATTATTATTATTATTATTATTATTATTATTATTATTATTATTATTATTATTATTATTATCATTATTATTATTATTATTATTATAGAGTTAACATATTTCTCAACCTCTATGAGGTTGGAAAATACCTATCTCGGGCTTTGCCAAGGGATTAGGCTCTGATGTCGTTATGTTGTTCATTATTTAAATATATATTTGTTATTGCAAAAATCTTCTAACTATATTGCACGTTGCCAGTAAAACCGCTTTTTGCATTGGTTCCAAATTGTACTCCATATTCAATTTATTAAGAATTTGTGTGAGGCTTTTTGGAATCAATCCTGTAGCTGAGATGACAATTGGATAGATTCTTACGCTTTCGGCTCTATACATCCTTTGTAGATCGTTTGACAGTTCCGTATACTTATTTATCTTTGTGCTGATGGTTGATTGGATGTTGTGATTTAGTGGGATGGCTATGTCATATATTTCTATATAGTTTTCAGTTTTGTTAAACAAAACTATATCGGGTCTATTTCCAAGTATGGTTCGATCCGTTATAATTGTTCGGTCCCAGTAAAGCACAGCAGTCGAATTTTCCAGAACTGGAGGGGGTTCATACTTATAGTATGGCGTATGCTTCAATATCAGTTTGTATCGCAGGGCTAAGTCTTGGTGTAAAATTTTTGCGACGCTGTTGTGCCTGTTAGTATAGTCGTGACTAGAAAGAGTTGTGCAACCAGCTATGATGTGTTCGATGGTTTCCCTCACGGATCCACATCTCCTACAGTCATCACTAGCTACGTTTTCTCTAAGAATATATTTCCTGTAGTTTTTCGTAGGAATTACTCTATCCTGGATAGCGACTACAAATCCCTCAGTTTCTGCATAAAGCAAACCTTTTTTAAGCCAGATATTTGATGCCAGAGGATCTATATGGCTTTCGGCGAGGTCTTTCGGGTGAACTCCATGCAGGGCTTTCGATTTCCACTCTTCGATCAGTTCCTGCGTTGTTTTTACATTATCCGGCAATGGGAGGTTGTTTATGCTTAGGTTCAAAGGTGTGAAATTATTGTCAGCCTCAGCGACAACTCTTATTAACTCTTCAGAAGTTGATGACATGAAATAGTTTCTAAGGCTAATCTTTTGCTGATGGTGTAAGGCATTAATGTTGACTATCCCTCTCCCTCCTTGGGTTCTAGGTAAAATCATTCGCTCTACAGCACTTTTTGGATGGTGTGATTGCGCTCTAGAGTTGCGTTCTGACTGACATGGCAATCTGGTCAAGATCGGTGTCAGACCATTTCAGCACTCCAAACGAGTAAGTAAGCACCGGGATCGCCCACGTGTTTATCGCTCTTACTTTGCTGCCAGCATTCAGGTCGGTCTTCAAAATCAGTTTTAGCCTGTTGTTGAACTCTTTTTTGAGTTGTTCTTTTATTTGTGTTAGACAAAGCCCTTTAAGCTGAAGCATGCCTAGGTACTTATAACTTTCCCAATCAGCCAATTCGCTAATGATCTGGTTCTCATTTATCGAATATCCTTCTGTGGTGGCTTGAACTTTTCCACGAGCAAGGTGGACAATTTTACATTTTTCTAAACCAAACTCCATACTGATGTCATCACTAAATGCCTTGACTATGCTGATTAATCGATGCATCTTTTCCTTGTTTGAGGTATAAAGTCTCAGATCATCGACAAAGAGCAGGTGATTCACGCTTATCTTCTGATTAATTCCTTTTAGCTCATATCCGATTTTAGATCTACTTATTAATTTGCTTAATGGGTTAAGTGCAAGACAGAACCATAATGGACTGAAAGCATCTCCTTGGAGTATGCCATTTTTAATGTTAATTTGGTCGCTTCTTTGTTCACCTAAATGTAATCTAACATTCCATATGGTCATGAGATGTTTCAATGTGGCTATTATATTATTACTTATTCCATACAACTCTAAAATTTTTATCAGGTATGTATGAGGCAGAGAGTCGAACGCTTTTTTGTAGTCTATGAAACACATGCTCAAGTTTCTATTCTTTTTAACGGCTTGTTGTACTATGACCGATTCTATTATAAGTTGGTCTTTACATCCCTTTGTGTCTCGACTGCAGCCTTTTTGCTGTTGAGTTATAATATTGTTCCTGCTGCAATGGTTATACACTCTGTTTGCAATTACTTTTGTTAACAGCTTGTATAGTGTGTTCAAGCATGTTATCGGGCGATATTGGGCAGGGTCCCCACTATCTCCACCTTTAGGCAAAAGATATGTATTTCTGTTTATTATTATTATTATTATTATTATTATTATTATTATTATTATTATTATTATTATTATTATTATTATAAGTGCCGTTTCCCACACCCACAGAGGAGAAAGATGACGACACCAAGGACGAGTTCTACGAGCTCCTGGACAAGACATATGAGCAATGCCCTAGCTATGACATTAAAATTGTCTTGGGTGATTTTAATGCCAAACTAGGAAGAGAAGACGTCTTTGGTGGCACAATCAGAAGATACAGCCTGCACGACACTACCTCCTTTAACGGACTCAGGCTAATCGACTTTGCTGTGGGGTGAAACGTTGTGGTAGCTAGTACGCAGTTCCCGCATCTCGATATACATAAGGGGATAGGGGACATGGCGAATTCCTGGTCAATCAACCGCCAACCAAATTGACCACATTGCGATCGACGCAAGGCACTCCTCCAGTAACAAGGATGTCCGAACGTTCCGAGGAGCCAACGTTGACTCGGACCACTACCTCGTTGTAGCCAAGTTAATGCTACGGATATCCAGGCCAAAGCCAAAACAAGGAAATACTGTCAGGAAGTTCGACGTCGGATGGCTACAGTCGCAAGAAATCGCCAGGTCCTTTTCTGATCGGGTCTCTCGCGCCCTCTTAACTTGTCCTTTGCCGCCAACTGCAAACATCGAGAACCAGTGGAAAAACTGCCAGGAAGCCATCAGAGATGCCGCCTCGGACGTGCTGGGCTTCGCACGACCACCACAGCGAAACCCCTGGTTCGACGAGGAATACCAGCAAGTACATGCAGCCAAGCAACAGGCATACAAAGCGGTGCTGCAAGGAAGGACCAGAGCTGCTCGCGAGCTCTACGAGCAGAAGAGGAAAGAGGAACACAAGCTTCTTAGAAGGAAAAAGAAAGAGCATGAGAAGCGCGCTATCGAGGAATTAGAGGGATGCCACTGCAGGAATAAAGTTCAGAAGTTTTACCAAAAAGTAAAAAGAACCTCCCAAGGTAACAAGCCCCGAACTGAAGCCTGCAAGGACGATCAGGGGAACATCGTGGTGGAGTCGCAGTCAGTGCTGAGGATATGGAAAAATCATTTCTGCAAATTGTATAACGGCGATGACGAACCGAATTCCGCTAACATGCAGATTGCACCATTCAACCTGGACGACGTAGGCCAACAATTCCTTCCACCCGATCTCGACGAAGTAAAGATAGCTATATCTAAACTAAAGTACAATAAAGCTGCTGGAGCTGATGGCCTTGCGGCTGAGCTATTCAAAGCGGCTGGCGATGAATTGGTTAGGAGTATACACCAGCTCATCTGTTAAATATGGTCGGAAGAAAGCATGCCCGATGAATGGAACCTCAGTATTGTTTGCCCGATCCTCAAGAAAGGCGATCCTATGAACTGCACCAACTACAGAGGCATCAGTCTTCTTAATATCGCCTACAAAATCTTCTCTGCCGTACTTTGTGAACGCCTGAAGCCATTCGTCAACAACCTGATAGGTTCATATCAGTGTGGCTTCAGGCCAGGGAAGCCCACTATCCACCAAATATTCGCACTACGGCAGATCTTGGAGAAAACCCAGGAGTTTCAAATCGATACCCACAACCTTTTCATCGATTTCAAGGCCGCGTATGACAGCATCTATAGAGACGAGCTATATAGAGCAATGTCTTGTTTTGGCATCCTGCCAAACTCGTCCGTTTGTGCAAGATGACGATGGAGAATGCACGCTGCTCCATCAAGGTCGGCAAAGACCTCACCGATACCTTTGATGTCAAAAAAGGTTTTAGGCAAGGTGACGCGCTGTCATGCGACTTCTTCAACATCGTTCTTGAAAGAATAGTGAAAAACTCTCACGTCAACACTAGAGGCACAATCTTTCAAAAGTCCATCCAATTATTCGCTTACGCTGACGACATTGACATAATCGGACGTACAAAGCGTGATGTCAGTAGTCAGTGGTGCTTTTGTGAGTATTGAGAAGGAAGCCAAGAATATGGGTTTAACGGTGAATGAAAGCAAAACGAAATATATGCTGTCAACAAGAAAGGACACCCAACACTGACGTTTCGGACAGAACAACACTATAGACAGCTATAATTTTGAGGTGGTCAGAGACTTTGTCTACCTAGGATCCGCTATAAACTCAGCGAACGATACCAGTGCTGAGATCAAACGAAGAACTACTCCTGCCAATCGCTGTTTCTTCGGGCTAAGAAGGCAATTATTGAGAAGCAAGCCCTCTCTCGAGCAACTAAACTGTCCCTGTATAAGACGCTTATCATCCCGGTCCTGATGTATGGTGCAGGCATGGACACTGTTAACGGTGAATGAGAACGCGTTAGGCTGTTTTGAGAGGAAAATTCTCCGGGTGATTTTTGGTCCCGTCTGCATAGATGGGGAATGGAGAAGAAGATACAACAACGAACTGTATGGGCTGTACAGCGACACCGACCTAGCCACAAAAGTGAAAAGCCAACGACTGAGATGGCTGGGTCAACTAGAGCGAATGGACACCAATGGTCCGGCCCGGAAAGTCTTTGAATGCAACCCCGTAAGACAACGCAGTAGAGGTGGACAGCGTAAAAGGTGGCGCACGCAAGTGGAAGAGGACCTCAACCAACTTGGCGTGCGAAACTGGAGACAGCTAGCTTGAAACCGAGCCGGCTGGAAGAAGCTTGTTGGTTGAGGCGCTGGTCCACCCCGGACTGTAGCGCCACCTTAAGTAAGTAAGTAAGTAAGTAAGTAAGTAGTATATCAAGTGTTAAAACTGTCCCTCATTCACTGTGATATAGGCTCTGCTAGAAGGACCTCTCAATGAAACGAGCATATTGGCGCTCATTTATTTTCATCACAGCGTCTTGAACACGACGACGCAGGACCGTAATGTTACATCCATTACGGAACTGCGTCATCGTGTTTAGTATAAACCATTTCTATCAGGCACCCCCAGTAGAAAAAGTCCAAAGGATTTAGGTCTGGCGAACGTGGTGGCCACAAAATTGGGCCCAGACGGCCTATCCACCTTTTGGGATACGTTCGATTCAAGTACCTCCTTCCATTTACAGCATAATGAGCAGGACATCCATCGTTTTGAAGCCTTCCTCTGCATTCCCCGTATATTAAATGCATATTTGCATACTCCAGCGGCGTATACTGTGACATTCTTAATCAGTATTAATTTAATCAAATTCAAAAATTCGTTTAATTGACGAAACCAGTATAACAACGCTATATGGGGCGGCTTAGCTATTCAATTGTGCACTTTGTGATAAAAGCAAATAATTTAAACCATTGTTGGCACATTATAAAAGAATGATTTTAAGATATTGGGCCACTTCGTATCTCCGCCCATTTAGGTGGGCGGGGCTATTTTGTTTTGAAAATGACTTGAAATGGAAAAAAAATTATAGAAAAATAAGGACAACACTTACAATATTTTGCTATATCTTTTTTGAAAGCCAAAACACCATTCTTAAATTCTGTTTTTAAATTAAGTTATTTGAGTAAATAGTATTCGAAAAAATAATTTTCAAACTAAAAGTTTTGAAAAAAGATGTTGAAAAATAAATTTATACTGATTTTTTTTAAACTTTGCGGAGTTATATAAAAATTAAATTTTTATTTTTCATTGGTCCTATCAATTCTGGGTCGAATTTTGGAAACCAATTTCTTTTAAGTCCCTTAGTTTTTGAAAAAAATTGAAAATTATAAAAACCATTTTTTTCGTAGACAAACTTTTTTTTTGAGTATTTGTCTAATTCATAACGTAATTTTTGATCAAAAACACCCTGAATTTGTACCTATTGACACAAACAACAATATAGACCAGTAACAGTCAAATCCTCTCCCTCGTCAAAAAAAAATATATTAAAGAGTAAGAAACCTCATATGACAATTATTCTTTTTATTTAATGACTTAACACAAATAAGAAATAGAAAGCAAAAATTCAGTTTAAAGACACTTTGTTACAAGTTAGGTTAAAACATGCTAAATTATAGTACATAATCCACTAAAAATAATATATTGTAAGACCGGCTTATACTAGAAATTTTTTTTTAACACTTCAGATTCTATGTTGTAGAGAGCTTAGAACAAGCTGCAACCTACAAACAGAGGCTCATCATAAGTGCATGTGTTAGTGGTTAGTAAAATAGTAAAATAATGCAAACCAACACATGCTTACAAATAAAAAGTATACAAAACTAAACAAAATTACAAAAATAAAAACAATACAAAATTTAACAATGATATGATTTATAAATAATACATAATGTGCATACATGTTAACACTTGTGTACAAGTTTGCGAAACCTTATCGAAATTTTACCCTGCCACAAGCATGTTTTTTAATCAATTATCTTCATATTAAACAATATCGTGAAGGTGGTATTCATCGGTGTCCTCTGGTCAAAGAACAGAAACCAAGAACAAAACAGATCAGTAGATGAAAACCTTCATCGATCTTGAATTTCCTGTGGCAAAGAAGTTTGCCCACAGGCTGAAAACTTTTTTAAAACAGTGAGATGAGTTGTTCTTGTACTTTTTCCATGAGAGAGAGTTGGGGGTTTTGCAACTAATTCGTACTTTATGTAAGTAGAAGGCTCACCATTACTTCTCAAAACGCAAGCGAGACAGTGAAACAGTTGGTTTGGGTTTATTTGCACATTAGTTTCGATTTTTGTCGTCTTGGTCAAACTTACAAGTGAACGAACTTAATCTTTCCTCTTTAATGAACATCGCTGAATCGCTGACCAAATATCGCTTCATGGCTTTTAAACCTTCAGCGTTCCTATCCTAAGTTTGATCAGCTTTCATGAATCATGGGCAACCACACATGTAGTCAAAGATACAAGATACAATTTCCTCAAACGGCTTATAAAAATGTAGCCACTATGTCAAATTAAAAAAAGTCCCTATTATGTCCAATGGTACACAAGGATACTGAGCTCTTCGGAGATCACATTTTTCGTGGAAAGCCAAGCTGCTATCAAAGCAATTCGATTCCCCACCGTGCCACCTAAAAACAGGAATGTTTTATCCGAGGTACAGCCTCTTGCGAGGAACTGACAAATCCTCCAAGAGTATACTTGTCATGAATAAGTGCATCTCATCTAGCCGTTCGGACTCGACAAGGAACTGTAGGTCCCCTCCATTCCTGCCAACAACACGCACACAGGAATGGTTGAGAGTTGTAAGCCACTAGGCCCTGGTTCTTCACGAGCTGTTGCGCCACTAAATTAATTTATTTATTTATCAAAGCAATAGCCAGTGAGACTATGAGATCCAAGACAATAGAAAAATGCCAAGGAATACCGAATAATATTTGTAACAATAACCAAGTCAAATTTTGCTGGGTTCCTGGACATAACAATAAAGAAAGAAATAGAAGATGAACTGGCAAGGAAAGGGTCAGTATCAAATAGAAATAGTAGTAGCCAATTAGAAAAGGGACCAGACGTCTCAATCGGCGTGATTAAGGTAGAATAAACCTAACAACAAAAGGGCAAATCAATTACTCCTGGATGTCCAGGAACTAGTGCGTTATCTCTAGAAGTTTAAGGCCTAGACTTAATGAAAAAACAACTCAGTATATTTTATCGCTGAGTAAAAAAATATTAGAATCTGGATAGATGTATTAACGGGTCATTACGCCATTGGCACAAAGGCCACCAGACTGAGTGTTTTCACACCCAATTTCCAACCATTACCAACCATTAAACACCTACTTTGCAACTGTTCGAACCTCCAAACAAATCACCTCCGTTACTTTGGAAACAGGGTGGTTGGAGAACAGGACTATATAGCGCATGTCTGAATGACAAAAAGGAAAATTTACAGAAAGCAAAGGCTGGTTCGCAAACGAACCAGTCTGTGTGAACAAATAGCTTTTTTAGGGGATCACAATGGACCAATAGGCCCCCTTGTACGCAACATCCTCTGTGCACGCCCCTCCTTGCCGAACCTAACACAACCTATGTCTGGTTGAAAATCTCGAAGTTCAACGGGTTACTCTTTTTTTCGGGGAAAACACCACTGAACAGCAATATGTGGTTGTTGCGCTGATCACGGCTGTGCTCATTGACCAAAGGGCACCGATGAATACGACCTTCACGATATTGTTTAATATGAAGATAATAAATTGATTAAAAAACATGCCTGTGGCAGGGTAGAATTTCGATAAGGTTTCGCAAACTTGTACACAAATGTTAACATGTATGCACATTATGTATTATTTATAAATTTCTAGTATAAGCCGGTCTTACAATATATTATTTTTAGTGGATTATGTACTATAATTTAGCATGTTTTAACCTAACTTGTAACAAAGTGTCTTTAAATTGAATTTTTGCTTTCTATTTCTTATTTGTGTTAAGTCATTAAATAAAAAGAATAATTGTCATATGAGGTTTCCTACTCTTTAATATATTTTTTTTTGACGAGGGACAGGATTTGACAGTTACTGGTCTATATTGTTGTTTTTGTCAATAGGTACAAATTCAGGGTGTTTTTGATCAAAAATTACGTTATGAATTAGACAAATAATCAAAAAAAGTTTGTCTACGAAAAAAATGGTTCTTATAATTTTCAATTTTTTTCAAAAACTAAGGGACTTAAAAGAAATTGGTTTCCAAAATTCGACCCAGAATTGATAGGAGCACTGAAAAATAAAAATTTAATTTTTATATAACTCCGCAAAGTTTAAAAAAAATCAGTATAAATTTTTTTTTCAACATTTTTTTTCAAAACTTTTAGTTTGAAAATTATTTTTTCGAAAACTATTTACTCAAATAACTTAATTTAAAAACAGAATTTAAGAATGGCGTTTTGGCTTTCAAAAAAAATATAGCAAAATATTGTAAAGGTTGTCGTTATTTTTTTATAATTTTTTTCCATTTCAAGTCATTTTCAAAACAAAATTGCCCCGCCCAGCTAAATGGGCGGGGATACGAAGTGGCCCAATATCTTAAAATCATTCTTTTATAATGTGCCAACAATGATTAAAATTATTTGCTTTTATCACAAAGTGCACAATCATGCTTAATATGGGCGCTAAGCCGCCTCACTACTATACGTTATGTAATGACAGAGAATTGACAATATTTGCAAATAATACTTTTTTATGCATTTTAATGCCTATTTTATTACAAGTCAATTTTGATTTGAGAAAGTGTTAAAAATCTTTTCTAGTAGATTAAAAGCCAATTTAATATGTTATTGCTGTAGATAGAAGCTTTGTGATTTACCATTTGGAAAAGTACATTAAAAGGAGATTTTTTTAACATTATTTGTCACGAAAGTTTTCAGTTTTTTGTCTTTTTTATTACCTAACTAACAAACTGATGAAAATAAATATTTAATCATTTTTTAATTAAAAAATTAATTTAAAAAATTATTTAAAAAAAAATCCAGCAACTAGTGTTAAATGTTACTGCCTTTATTTAGGAACGGTTATTTTGAAATGCAGTAAAAATTTAAAAAACAATATGAGTTATTCATTCGTCGTCGTAGTGTTTAGTACTTAACTTTGTAACTTAATTTCATCTGATAAAATGTTAAAAAACTACTTTAGTAGATTAAATGCCAATTTTATTGGTTATGGTGGTAGACACAAACATGTGTTATACCATTTTAGAAAGTAAATTAAACAGGCAAATTTTTATCAAATTTGCCACTTTATGTTCTCAAACATTTTTTTCCCTTAATTATTTTTCAAACTTTGGTGAAATAAAAAATTGAATTATTTTTGAATAAAAAAATAATTTTAATAAATTATAACACAAAAAATGCATCAGCTGGTGTTAAAATTTACTACCTATCATTTAGAACGGTTATTCAAGAATATTATAAAAATACATAAATAATAAGAATCCTTTATGGGTGGCCGTTGTAATTAAGTATTTTAGGAGACCCTGAATTTTTTTAACATTTTTCGAAAATAAATTATACTATGGAGACCACAAGAAAAATATTTTTTATATTTTTTTTCTGAGCAGTCATAAGGCCTGCTATCACCAGTTGCAGTATTATCCACTCATTACGGGACACCCTGTATAATTGAAACGAATATATACTGTGTCTCTCATAGGATATTTTCAATAGGTACACTAAAACTAAAATAGTAAGATTGGTATACAAAAATTATTAGACAGTTTTTTGTTTCTCCTGAAAAAGTTTATAAAATGGACTTAACCCCTTTGCATAATAAACGATTCAATTATAAATGTAGGTATGCATAGATATAGTTGACTGCGAAAGAAATTTAAAAAAATCAAAAATAAGTGCCACCCTATTATGCATGTACGTGACATTCATTAATGAATTGATTTTAAATGAAGTGACAACTTCTTAAAATTTTAATTAATCATATTACAATTATAAAAAATTGTGGTGCACTTTTTCTTGTTTCCGCCGGACGTCTTATATATTGAGTCAAGACCCAATGTCTTCGATGAGGGAACTCTGTGTAGCCAATGTCTTTCAGATATTCATCTGAACTACAGGGAGAAAGTCATCAAATTCAATCACAATTCACAAAAACAAATGCACCCCATTTTAAAGTAGGTAAGTTAACAGTTTTGCTGTGGTTTTTGTTTAACTGAAATGAAAGCTATGAGCAACCACACTTCAAATTTAAAAAAAATATCACGATATGGAAACATAAAATACAGATACTCATATATATTCAAAATCATAGACTGAATCATTTATTGGTCTTGGAGTCCTTTGTTGCCCTTGTCGTCGATATCATCTTTATTTTATCTATCCTTTGTCCTTTGTTCCTTATTTGAATTGTAAAAGGCTTAAAAGCTTAAACCTGTTGAGATGTTTCCAATTCCCCAAGCACTTAATCAATACATCCATTTAAGAAGCAACAGGGAGAGTATAATATCACATGAACCTTTACAGAATGTGAATAGGTACTTTATTTACATGCAAAGATTTTCGCCGGAGAAAACATTGAGTAATAATTTCAAGAACTGTTCAAATTGAAAATGTAAAATACGCATTATTAAATAAGAGTGAAAAAACTCTACAATCTATACATCAATCTCAAGACGGACAACAAGGAAATATATTTTTCTTGTTTTTGCCTTATTTAATAATTCTATAGAAACCCATGGTTTTTTAATTTAGATGCATAGGTGGTTAAGGTTCTACCTATAGAAACAATTTTATTAAATTATTTCGAATCCTCGAGTTTGTAGGTAAATTGCAATAAATATTTAATGGATAATGCGTATATTTACCTAAGCAACTTTTTCGTCTTAACATTTCACATTAATTTTTCTACACTTAAGCCATTATAATACTATAAACTTTATAGTAATCTCACGGAGTCATTTTTTTACGAGGCATTTGAACTGTGGCGGCGCTCGCAATGACGCAATCGCTGATGTTGATAAATAAAATTTGCAACATTGTCAGATTTTAACAGGAGAATGGGCAACATTTTCTTGTCTGAGAGTGGAGACCTGGAAGTGCAAGAAAGAGAGGTTTATATTTTATTATTCTAATCAATGATAAAGGGCGTAAGCGAGTAAAGAAATTTCGCAGTTAATCAAAATCACAGTACACATATTAAAAGTAATATCATAAGCGTTTTCATTTTTGTTCAGCTCTGCGCATCCATCACACAGTACATATATTGAAGGTAATATCATTAGCGTGTTCATTTTTGTTCAGTTCTGCACATCCATCAAAATCAGTGGAAAATGGCGAATCCCGTGACCCCTACTAGTTTAACATCATTTGTTGTGTGTTATGTGTTCATTTGTTACTTATTTATTAGCAAATACAATTATTTAAAGCTTTTTAGTGTTTAATAACATTATATTAGCTGCGTTTTATTATCTCTGGGTCTGGGTCGAGGTTATCTTTTAACATGTATTACAAAAACAACATGGGATATAGGTTTCTATTGGCGAATGGAGTCACGGCACCTAGCAGTCAGCGTGTGTAGCCTGCTTGTGAGATAGATTTTTTTCCGATTTGACATTCAATGCATTTCCCATAAGAGAAAACCTAAAAATGCTGTTGAAAACTTTAATTTTACTACAAATAATGTTACTTTGTAAATCAAAATGAATATGTATCCAAACTTATGAATAATTTCCTTTATTTTGCAGATGATAAATGTAAACAAACCTGTATTGTTGTTGTTGCTTTCCAAAATGGATTCATGTCGTCAGCCAAAATGATATCATGTGCGTAGTCAGGGAAGGAGGTTTAAGAGATTAGGGTCAATTATTAAGAAAGTTTATATAATTTTATTATTATTAGAAAAAGCTCACTAGGTAAGCTACGTCCCTGTGTAGCTTTTTTCTCAATCGAGCAATGTTGTTGTTGCCTCTAGTTGTAGAGGTGTTTTGTTTACATTTTTCATACAAAAATTAAAGTGTTTTAACAATCAGTTTTGATATATTTTTTGTTTGATTCATAAACTCATATGTTTTTTCATTATATTTCACTCATAATATGAATACCCATTCATATAAAGGTTATTAGGAAAATAAATGTTAATAAGACCATGTTTTGCATTTTTCTTATGGGAAATAAATTGAACGTCAAATCGAAAAAAAATCTATCTCACAAGTAAGCTACCTGCACTGACTACTAGTAGGTGTGGAAAGCAACTTACCAGGTGTCAATAGAATTTATATACAATAATTATGAATACAAAAATGTATTATTGGAGACTTGCACTCCACTGAAAGTCAAAAGTCTACGCCCAAATGTGCGACAACAGAACTGAAGATGGCGTTAGTATCGACAGCCACCATGATAGTACTATGATTTAGATACAAAGATACATTCATCTGTGAAGGTGTTAACCAAGCTATATTATTCCTTGAAATAGGCATCAAATTTATTGAAAAAAAATCAAGTGTTAAAAGTCTAAATAAATGTCAATATATTTTTAAAAAGCAATTATAATATTTTTCACTTTATTTGCTATTTTGCTTTTTATAATTCTAAAAAAAATGTGTATTCACCTTTTTTATATATAAAAATTTATAGTTCAAAAAATCAGTAGACTTCCCTTTTTTCTAATTTTTGTAAAAATATCCAAGCAAAGGAATTTTGTTCATGATCCCCCAGCATCACAGTGCTATCAACATCCATCACCACTGGCGCAAAGCAACGAAAATGAAACAGATACAGAATTCTCTACATAGACCCCTATTACACGATTTTTCTTTGCTTCAAAATAGCTTTTTATGGCCTTTAGTCCTATAAATTGGCGTTTCGTTCGGCTTACTCACTTGAACTCATCAGTGACATAGTGAGGGCTTTGTCATACGCAATTTATATTAAGTTCAGTTCAACTTACATGAATTTTTCAACGAAAATCCACTGTAAACTATATCCAACAAGATTAGAATTCCTAATCATTAAGCTGGAAGTTTTTTTTGCCCTGGGCCAGGCATTGTTTCTATATAAGAAGGTTTTATAATACAAATTCTATATACTACTGAAATAAATCAGCCAAGTAGAAGACTTAGCATTAAGGATTGGACTTGTTGAATTATTGATTCAAAATAGCTTTTTATGGCCTTTAGTCCTATAAATTGGCGTTTCGTTCGGCTTACTCACTTGAACTCATCAGTGAGGAAACTTTTTAGTCCTATAAAGGCCATAAAAAGCTATTTCGAATCAATAATTCAACAAGTCCAATCCTTAATGCTAAGTCTTCTACTTGGCTGATTTATTTCAGTAGTATATAGAATTTGTATTATAAAACCTTCTTATATAGAAACTATGCCTGGCCCAGGGCAAAAAAAACTTCCAGCTTAATGATTAGGAATTCTAATCTTGTTGGATGTAGTTTACAGTGGATTTTCGTTGAAAAATTCATGTAAGTTGAACTGAACTTAATATAAATTGCGTATGACAAAGCCCTCACTATGTCACTGATGAGTTCAAGTGAGTAAGCCGAACGAAACGCCAATTTATAGGACTAAAGGCCATAAAAAGCTATTTTGAATCAATAATTCAACAAGTCCAATCCTTAATGCTAAGTCTTCTACTTGGCTGATTTATTTCAGTAGTATATAGAATTTGTATTATAAAACCTTCTTATATAGAAACTATGCCTGGCCCAGGGAAAAAAAAAAAAAAACTTCCAGCTTATGATTAGGAATTCTAATCTTGTTGGATATAGTTTACAGTGGATTTTCGTTGAAAAATTCATGTAAGTTGAACTGAACTTAATGTAAATTGCGTATGACAAAGCCCTCACTATGTCACTGATGAGTTCAAGTGAGTAAGCCGAACGAAACGCCAATTTATAGGACTAAAGGCCATAAAAAGCTATTTTGAATCAATAATTCAACAAGTCCAATCCTTAATGCTAAGTCTTCTACTTGGCTGATTTATTTCAGTAGTATATAGAATTTGTATTATTAAACCTTCTTATATAGAAACTATGCCTGGCCCAGGGCAAAAAAAACTTCCAGCTTAATGATTAGGAATTCTAATCTTGTTGGATATAGTTTACAGTGGATTTTCGTTGAAAAATTCATGTAAGTTAAGCTGAACTTAATATAAATTGCGTATGACAAAGCCCTCACTATGTCACTGATGAGTTCAAGTGAGTAACGCCAATTTATAGGACTAAAGGCCATAAAAAGCTATTTTGAATCAATAATTCAACAAGTCCAATCCTTAATGCTAAGTCTTCTACTTGGCTGATTTATTTCAGTAGTATATAGAATTTGTATTATAAAACCTTCTTATATAGATTTTTCTTTGCGTCTGACTCTTTTCGAATTTGCATGGGTACGAAGGAGAAAAGACATCTGATTTCACCTTCGCACCCAATGAATTTTGAAAAGAGTCAGACGCAAAGAATCATCGTGTAATAGGGGACATAGCGAAGTGCAGAATGAATGATATCTAAATTTCCATAAGGAAGAATGAACATTGTGCTGTTTTTTTTATGTTTGCATGTGGATTTGCTTTACCTCGGTCCTCGGTGCACCTAAGTTAAGAGAACACCCTGATGGTGAATTTTTCATTTCTTTAAGAGGAAATGAATTTGCTTCGAGTTGCTGAATGAAGAACGAATGTGCGCTTGATGAAGTTGAACACCGAGTCATCGAGTTGCGTTTTTTTAACATGTATTTCAAAAACAAAATGGGATCTAGGTTTCTGTCGAGGTAAATTTCAATGACCCAGATAGAGGTTTTCACTCTGACCGGCAGAGGGCTATTTACCATTGTGAATGAAGTCAGCGACTTTTCAGCAGTCTTAGAAATAGAGAGGAAATGAGAGAAGTGCTTAATGAAAAACAAATAAACATAAGAAAAAAAGAGACTGGTATATTGCACTGTTCTTGCACTAACCCGCACACTGATCTCTATATAGAAGCGGATAGCGTATCCATACAAAAAAGTTGACTCCATTTGAAGAACTGTTATAAGTGGCACTGCTGTTTTTTTTTTTTTGTTATATTGTATGACAGTATAGCATAATTAAGTAAAAATTGACAACTTCAAAATGTCAAAAAAGTGAAAAAGGTAAATATTTATTCTATAAAATTTTCAAAATTTGTTTGGTTTGGGAATGAAACCCAGAAGTATTCACATGTATCGAAATTTTCTTTTAGAATACCAACCAATATGGCCATAATAGAACTATAAAAATCAGGAATAAACTCAAGATGGAAATGCAGGCCATACAGGGGCATGGAATCGCAATAGTCGATGTGTACACCACCAGGGGCCTATTTCTGCGCTACTACATCAGCTACAATGTAGTAGTATAACAGTTGTATTACATCATTTCTGTTTCAAACATACATTGGTTTTTCAGGTGTAGTACATCAATGTAGCTTTGGAGAATCGATTGGAAGTATTGGAAAAATGTATGATTCTATTTCACAGCTTTTGCTACTACATTGTTGTAGTACAACTTGCTGTAAATTCTTGTTACATTCTCACAGTAAAAATATTTGCTGTGATTGCTGTAGCAGGATGGGAAATGGCTGGATATAAAAGAAAATATACGAATGTAAGTATTTTGGTTAAAATTGATTGGATGCGCAATGAATGCAAGCGTTCAACCAACAATTGAGTACACATTTTTGGAATCTTTCAACGAAATAAGGGTCTTCCATATCAAAATTGATGCGTTTTAAATATTATTTTCGGTCTTCTTTCAATAAGGGTATTCATATGTCAAATTTTTTATACAAATTGTGACAGAATTATACGAAGTTTAAATCTTTAGAATACTAACTACGACTTGCATGAGTACCCTTGATTATTTATGTTGAATTCAAAATTATTGGCGAAAATCTTTATGTCAAAATCCATTTATTCTTAATTTATTTTAAATTATTTATTTGTGTCTCTTCAAAAATTGAAACTAACTCACTTCCAAAAAAACAAATAATATAAATGTCATAAAAACAACATCCATTCGATCAACGAGTTACATCCTACAACGAGCTGCACATCTACTACATCAACGAGCTACATCATACAACACTTCCAGTTGTAGTAATGAAACAGAAAAATGTAATTGATGTAGTTGTAGAAGAGTGCTGTAAGATGTAGTTGATGTAGCTGGTGTAGTAGCGCAGAAATAGGCCCCAGGCCAAGCAAAAAGGGAAGGAAGCGTTGATAATTTTCAGTTCTATAATTATTTTCTCGTTCTGTAGACTAAAAACAATGCTCAAAGAATGATTGCCCTCGAATGGTTGTTTCAATAAACGCTTCGAATCCCTGGAGAACGATCGTAAAACATTTAAAAAATTGGAATTCTTATCTGGAAGAAAAGTCCGATTGGCAGGCATACCGAAGGTAAAACCAACAGCCGAGTTAGTGGAGAAGACTGAAATCATCAATAACATGGAATCGATTCAAATTAAAGACTTTCGAATTTAAAGCATTTATCAGAAACTAACATCGTTCTGTGACATCAAAGTTTAGAACAAACTATCAACCCAATATGTATGACCCATTACAATTGGCTCGAAATTTTTACAAGGAACTGGCCAAAACACAAAGGGTGGAGATGGCCAGGTATCAGAAGGATAGTGATAAGATTGAACATGCCACAGCAAGGAAAGATGAATTAGAAGCTAAAAAGAGGTAAGATCTGTTGAGGTTTGTTTCATTATTTTGTATCCTTGATCGAAAAATGATTTGATTTTATAGGAAATCCAAGATCCAATTAAAACAGCACCAGTCCCAACAATAACAGTAACAAGAACAAAAATGACGGTAATTTCGATTTTTGGATCACTTCAGAATACAAATTACATAGAAAATGCTTCTGCCGATAATATTTTTATAAACAAACTCTTATATTTACATATGAGCCTCGTTGCATTTGAAAATTAAATTTCGTTTTTACTTTATTCTTAATTCAAAGATTGAACTCATTTTTTCTAAATTATGATGGGTGATTGCTAAATATTTTTTGTTTGTGAAGTCGGTGTACATAACAAACACATCCGTAAAATTTAAAAATCCAGATATGAACGCTTAAGAACCAGTTTCATAAAGCACACTTCCTGGAATACGTATAAAAGGCAACTAATACAGTTTCTCATATATGTAAGCTCTATAGGTTGAGTTTCATTATCTGAGGAAGTGACACGTGGTCAATATAGGAAACTTAAGTTAAAATGTTTAGGTAAGTATGTTGTATGTATGGGATTAATGTCCTACATTAGAGTGCTACTTACTTTGACTTTGAAACTGGGATTAAATAAAGAAAAGGCAGAACTTAGAGAAAAAAGTTGCCATAAAAATTATTTTTTTTAATAGTTGGCCCAACGAGGACTTGAGGACTTCGGTGTCACATTCAGTGCCTTCAAATAGTTTTACAATTCTTTGAATCTAGTCTGATCAAACTTAAAGAATTGGTTCCTTGTTGTGCCCGCGAGTCTCGAGGATTTCAATCAGAACTGAATTGGATAATAGTGGGTGAATTTGACTTGACACTTTAAAGCTCTGCTTTAAAGTTAGGATGATGATGATATGCGAGATGTCTTTTCAGCTCCATTTTCTAATGGAAACTAAGTGCACACTTTGGGACATTTTTCAGTTCATCCTTTGGAAAAATGATATCTAAGATGTATGAAGAATGCTTTGGCATTTTGGCTTCAGTTGATAGCTACAAATTCAAATCATAACAATTTATCAGGAAAAAAAACGTATGCAAAGAGGTTTTAGCTTATTCGTCTTCTGTCTACGAAAATCCAATTCCACTTTCAACAAAAGTAAAAGCAGTTTCTATACTTATGTATAAAAAAAAAATATTTCAAGTTAGACAGAAACAAAAGATTAATGGCCAATTATTTCATAAACAAACACTAAAATTGCTTTTATCTAAACTCCTTCTAAATTTTATCAGACATTTAAAATTTTCCAGTTTCACCAATGTAGAAAAGGGATATTTTAAGGATATTTTTATTTGACTGAGTTTGCTCACATCCCTGGATTCAAAAAAAGAGGTTGTTTCCCTTGCACATGTGAAGCCTATGAGAAAAATTGAAAAGGCATTATGGATGAGGGACAATTATTCTGACAGCAAAATATCAGCTGTTGTTGACTGGAATGGATTAACAAAAAAGACTTAAAATTTAATGAGACAAAAACAAGCTTTTAGTTTACAAGGGCATTTAAAATCTTCTTAAATATAAAAGCATTTGGTGAAACCAAAAAACATAATTTAAATGCTAAACGGTTTTTTAAATAATCAAAGGCCTTTTGTGAAATTGGTCATAAATCCAAATAATGTAGGTACGCTTTTGTGAATCATTTGATCCTATTGATAGGGAGTAATCTTGTCAATTATGCGATTAATAGCAATAATGCTATCTTCCTCGAGATAATAGCTCCAAAATAATTTTAAAGCGTTTCTTGTAGTTTCGTTCGGCATCTGACACTCGTTCGACAGCCCGCGGACGAATAGTTTTCTTTTCATAATCCAACACACCGCAGGATATCGACTTTAATTTGTCGTTCCTGACCACCTTGAATGGGAGAGAAATTACTCCAACCTACCAAGGTATACAATAATAAACTAAGTGAGTGATTTAGAAATACTATCTTAAATATTTACCTCAACATACAGTGCCGCTCACTTGAATAGCACCACCCCTTTAATTCGAGTTTAAAGATCAATATCTTTAAAACTATTACAGCCCTATTATTGACACGATTCAAAACTAGTTTTAACATAAAACTAGTTTTATATAGTCCCGGAGCCCACCGTATGATTACCTATCTCATCGTGGCCACGCAAAAATTGGATGCCAACCGATAGCTTTAGTCCAAACATTTACAAAACTGCTGGTCGGACAAGCTATATCTGGTCGCAATGGTTAGAAAATGCACTTTTCAGGTTGCATTTTCCGCTAAATGTACCTATAATATAAGCAACTTTTATAAATGGGGTATCAACTGAAAGCTATGACTGTTCTCTACACGATACCATTGGTCGGACTGACTTTTTTGGCTGTTACGACGTCTCATAACAGCTCCCAGACTATATAGAACTAGTTTTACGTTAAAACTAGTTTTGAATCGTGTCAATAATAGGGCTGTTAATGAAAATGACTCTTTTTTTTAAATCAAGTTTCTTAAATTCTGTAAAAAAGGGAAAGAGTGGAATATATATATTACATTGGTTCTTTTTGTATACATTTTAAAGCGATGTGACTCAAAAAATTTAATTCATATTTTGGCTCACTTGAATAGCGCCTCTTCATTTAAAATTAATTTATGAATAGTTTCACACTTTTAAACACTTTTATATTATAAGGAACACAATTATAACCATTATTTTTATGAATAAAAATAAAAATTAGTAATGGGTGGTCCCGCCTTGATTATAAATAACCTCATACATCCTGTTCGGTAGGGAATCATACAATTTTTTGATATAGTCCAGCGAAATCGAGGCCCAGCTACGCTTAATGGCTTCTATTAGCTCATCTTTACTTTCATAGGTATTGTTTCCCAGATTCATATACTTTTCGAGCAAGCCATCCCCAAACATTTTCGATAATGTTTAGGTCTGGCGAATATGGTGGCCAATCTAACAATGAGACATTTTGGTGCTCTAGAAATAGTTTTACCACTCTGGCATTGTGGACGGGTACGTTATCCTGCTGCAATTTCCATGGCAAATCACCAAACAATTCGGTATTCGAAGGAAAAACCTTCTCGAGTATCCCAATGTATGATTGCGCATTCATACGAGGAGTCAGAAACTGCAACTCCAAAGTTCCATAGTACGTTTGGCTCCCCAAACCATAACACCGCCCACTCGGCTGTGCAAACGATTCAATTGATGTTCCTCTTTCCGCAAATTATGGAAGTAATAGATAAATTCATCAGGCCCCTCTAAACTAAATTTTTTTTTTCGTCAGAGAGAACAACGCGGTACCATTCCTTACTCCATGTCATGTTAGCACGACAGAAACTGAGGCGTTGCTCTTTACGGGACGGGTTAAGTGGCGGTTTTTTCTTAAGCTTTAATCTTTTCAAGTATATAGCATTGTAAATAACCCGCTTTACTGTAGATACACTTTCTTTGACACCACTTTTTTCTTTTATTTTGGAGGCAGAATCGTGCGAATTTGACGCGAGTCGCAGGATTGCTCTTTTGTCAGCAGCGCTAACGACACTAGCTGTTCGCCCTTTCGTATTTTTACCATAGTTGGACTCGTTCCGTAAAAATGTGGATATAACTTTGCGGCTTCGTTGCGTTTTTTTTAGCTATTTGGTGAATAGACAGGCCACACTCGCGGTAAGCTATAATTTTAGATTTCTAGTTCTCTGCCAATGATTTACCACGACCCATTTTGACTGAAATTATCCAAGAATGACTAAAGGAAATGCGAAAATATTTTTTGATAACTACCTGGCTTGTAATCCACACGAAAACTGATAATATAGGGGTGGTGCTATTCAAGTGAACCAAAATAAGACCACGTTTTTCACAGTAGTTGCAATAAAATTAACAAACACTATTTAACGGAACATTTCCAATGCTTGAATTCGCCCACAGAGAGAGTAATTTAAGAGATAATTAAAATATAACAGCCTTATTCATAAACGCATCATAGCAAGTGAAGTGTATAGCGCTATCCACTCGTTATAATGCCTCTGAACGCGAAAACCTTATTCATAAAACTTATACAACGTAATATAGGCTCATAATAAACTAAACGCGTTTGGAGGTTGAATAGTGGCAACATAAGGATATATAAGTATCGAAATGTCACTAATATACTCACAATAGTGAAATATTCAGATATGTATACTAGACTGTTTCAAAAAAAAATTTTGTTTCCGATTTTCTTGCAAACAGGCTGAAAAGTTTCAGTTAAGCAAAAATAGCAGTCTGTGAAAATTTGAGATCTTAAAATTCATGTTTAGACATGCCTCATCGCAGATTTCGGTTTTCCATACGATTTGTATGGGAGAAAACACCTGTTTGTCTTTGGAATTTTATAACTTAATAATGACAAGTATTTAAACTAACGGCATACGTTTTTCTTGTTATAAATTGAACGTTCTACAAAAAAGGTTTTAACATATTTTATCGTTAATCCAGCCGTTTTAAAGTTACAGTCAGACAAACTCATTCCATAAAATTACCATACCTTTATTTAACGTAAAATTAGCACGTTTTTAGTAATTGAATGTATTATGGTAACTAATATCACTCTTTTCGAAAAATGACTTAAGACGTTTTTTTTAGAGGACCTTTCCTTTCCAATGGTGCCTAACAATATTACTTCACTTCAATTAATACAATTATATTACAATATTTATTCGCTTTTAAATGGATTTTTTAGTGGTAAATTACATAGAAATTACCTATTTAAACTATTTTAAATTTTTTATTTAAACAGAAACTAAAATATTTTTTTCCAAAGGTTTTTAGGGTGCTGAACTCGAATCAGAAGTCAAAAATTTTCTATTTTGTCACGTTTATGAGATATTGCAATTTGATAATTGAAAAAAGTAGTTTTTCGCTGAAAAATAACTTTTTTTCAATTTTCCATATGGCAATATCTCACAAACGTGACGTAGTAGAATATTTCTGACTTCTGATTCTAATTAAACAACCTAAGAACCTTTGAAAAAGTTTACTTCAGTTTTTGTTTCAAAAAAATTTTTGCCGAGTTTAAATAGGGAATTTCTATGTAATTTACCACTAAAAAATCCATTCAAAAGCGACTAAATATTGTAATATAATTGTATTAATTGAAGTGAAGTAATATTTTTAGGCACCATTGGAAAGGAAAATTGGTCCTCTACAAAAAAGGTCTTAAGTTATTTCTCGAAAAGAGTGATATTAGTTACCATAATACTTTCAATTACTAAAAACGTGCTTATTTTACGTTAAATAAATGTATGGTAATTTTATGGAATGAGTTTGACTGACTGTAACTTGAAAACGGCTGGATTTACGATAAAATATGTTAAAACCTTTTTTGTAGAACGTTCAATTTATAACAAGAAAAACGTATGCCGTTAGTTTAAATACTTGTCATTATTAAGTAATAAAATCCCAAAGACAAATCGGTGTTTTCTCCCATATAAATCGTATGGAAAACCCAAATCTGCGATGAGGCATGTCTAAACATGAATTTTAAGAGCTCAAATTTTCACAGACGTCTTTTTTTGCTCAACTGAAACTTTTGAGCCTATTTGCAAGAAAACTTTTTTTTTTTTAACAGTCTAATGTATACCTATACACACATGCATAATCTATTCTTCCCAATAAAAACTGCGAACGAAAAGAATAATGAAATAAAACAACAAAACAGTTTTTTATCTCAAACATTTTTATTTAATTTATGCACATATGCATACCTACTAGCTATAAACAATAATAACGAAAACTGTATTATATAAACAAAAAAACTAAAAAGAATCTAACCGGAATGGAGCTGTGGCAGCCGTCGACGTCGCAACAGGAAAAATGGGGGTTGATTTGTTTTTCCTTTTAATAAAAATTCACTAAGTAAACGAAATATTAAAAAGCTTAGTTTTATTGAAATATTTATTAATTATTACTAAAAAGGACACAAGAAAACTTCAAAATTATAATTATTAACACTGAAATTGAAAAGACCCGAACTGGCAGTATTATTCTTTTATTGATTTTTCACAAACAGCTGATATTTGCTTAGAGATATGCAAGTAAAATTTAATAGATTTTCCCTTTTTGGTACTTTATTTGACACAAGCGTTGTATAACTACATATAATGGGTAGGAAAATGTTTTATGAATAAGAATTGGTGTAATACTGAATAGTGGCTGTATAAGTCCTTATTCAGTGTATAACTATTCATCTGTTTAGTGGAATCTAATGAATAAGGCTGTAAAAATATTGCACCGGTATACTTACTAAAGACCCGAATTCTATGCAGTTACATAATGCATAATGGGGGCGCTATTCAAGTGAGCAGCACTGTATTTTACGAGTTCATCTGTCATTTTACATTTCCGATGATCTGCCAAGATGCATGCTGCACGAACACGAAGCCATGTGATGTTTTGAGAAAGACATTGGGCGTGTTTTTTAGAGTATTTTTATCACCGCTTAGAAAAAGTACCATATTAAATACAACAACAATTTTATATAATTCCGTATTGTTGTTGTATTCAACCAGTGTTGCCCCCCCAACTGATTGAAAGTGTAGTGTTTAGGAAAAAAATGTGTAGTAAAAACGTAGTAAAAAAAGAACAAAATAATTTTACAATTTTCTTAATCCTTTTATTCACTTTTAGATATACATAGGTATAATAAATTATTAAATTAGCACCCGATTTTGGCAACTCCATAAAATATTCGAGAATAGTTTAGAAAACAGTTCACATTCCAACTTCAAAACGGTACATTGTAAAACTGAAGTAGAAATGTGAAGAATATACATTTATTTTATAAAGAGAAAACCAATATGATCTGTCAAACTGTGGATTCCAATCTGGAAGTGAATTGTGAAATTGGGGATGTTGTGTTCTGGGCTTACACAGAAAGTATTGGTTAAGATTTAAAGCTACAACCACACTATTTATGATGTAAAAAAAGTGTAGTGTTTGGAGGACTGTGCGTAGTGTGTGCTTTTGAGAAAAAAGTGTAGTAGAAACACTACAATTGTAGTAGGGGGGCAACGCTGTATTCAACATGCTTTATATACTTTTGTTTAAGGAAGATAAAAAAGAAAACCAAATGCTATTATATACTTTGACCCACTGGAAATTTTGAATATTTCACCAATCGAATCGGCTGTGAAAACTTTCGGACATGTGAGACCATTTAAGTCATGTTTTGAATAAGTTTTGATTCTTTTGGATACATTTTCGATTCCTATAATGCTTCGATTTAGACTTCTTCAGAGCCACCACCACCATTGGTCATGCTTCAGCTCCAATTATGACGCGGTACTTTGGTGAAGTCGATTTGTCGCATTGAGATTCAACTGAGCGTAATAGTTGAGCTTTGGTGGGATTATTGAAACACAAATAAGTCGAATTACCAATATGTATGCGCTCTGGCGTCAGTGGGAATTCATATTGCGCTTATTTATTGACCTGAGTTTCATTTTGATTCTCCGCCATCGATTTCCCTTCGATTTCTCCTTAGCTGAAGTGGCTTTTTTGGGCGGTTGTGTTTGGAGTTGAAAGAAAAAATTTGCTGCAATATACAATAATCAAAGTCTTAAACAATTTTTAGAAGATAAAAACTAAAAATATCTTATAACTTGCCAAGAGGTTGAATTTTCAGATTCTGTGCTTTCATCGTCCTCATTATTGTCATCCTCCTTTTCCAAATCAGTGTAGGTATTGAGTTCTTTAACTTGCTAGTGCTGATTAAGGTACTCATTTTAATATTTAATTTTATATTTTATTTTATTTAAATTTAAATCAATAACGAAGTGAAAATTCCTGATGGATGAGATTGTAAAAAATAGTAAAATTTGCACCCAAACAATTAAATTCAATTAAAGCAGATACTTTAAATTGAAAATAATAAAAAGAAAAACAAATTTATGACCATTTTACAATGGTAATTGAAATAAATGATTTTATTGGCCACTGATGTTTCTACAATGAAATAAAAGTGTTTTTATTCAATTTACGTTTTTTTTTGTGCTCGGAAGACGTCAAAAAGTGGTCTTGCCTAACAAATGTCATCTTCAATTGGAGCCAAAAAAAACTGTTATACTTTCATAGGGAAAACACTATCCAGTATATTATAGAGATCAGTGAACCCGCATCGTTTTATTTTCAAGAGGTGAACCATATGGGTTATGAGCGATAATAAAACGCGGCTTTAAAGATTAATAAGGGTAAATATATGTATACCTAGGTGAAAAAACTTCGTGTTGGGTCGGTTTTGTTTTAGTTTTTTTTGTGTGTGAATTTGCTTTGCCTTGGTGCGCTGAGTTTTGAGAACACCTTGTCAACGTGGTGTTTTATTTTGTTTACTTTTACTACTACTTACTGGGTGGAATGATATAATTTTGAATTAGGTGTGTCCATACTTTTGTTTGGGATATTGATACAGGTAAAATATTAAAAAGAAAAACTAGTGCGTATGTTAAGATTTTAGTAGGGTGTAGGGTCAAAATCTTAGCTTCAAGCCTTTAAATAAGACGAGTATAACAACACCCTACTCAGCTTATATCTACCCCTAAACAAACAAAATAAAATCAAAGCAGTCGATTTGTTTATTGTTTTGTTTTTCTATGAAAATAGAAATAAAATAGGGATTCTGAAAAAGTATTTGGTGTGAAAATGTTCTAGTTTGGATTTTATTAAGAAATATATTTGTTGTTTAGAAAGTTCTAGTCGTGATTTTAGAAAACAAAAATAATATTCATAAGCATATTCTTATATGTATAGGGTGACATGGTCGACATTGCACCAGTGGTACTCCATGCACCATGGCAAAATCTAACATACTGACAGTTACATCCGTGTAAACTTCACATTATCTTACGTGCCTTTCCCAAAATGTCAGTGGATCTCAGTCTGGTGCTAGTTGTTGGTACGTGCGTACATGTACAAGCCTTTTTCGTAATTTATAGTGCAAATCGAAAAATTGACTTTAGTTATTTTTTTTGTCTCACTTAAGTTGTGGTGCCTTTTTTTTATCAAACATCGATAAAAATTATTTGTGTTGTTTTATTCAGTGGTAAAATTAAATAGATTCAAATATAATTGGGTAGTTAGCGAATTATTTTGACTTGAAAATAAAGTGAGGGGGTGGTGCACTATGCACCACAATAACATGGTTCTAAATGCACCATGGTGCATGTAGTAGTAACGAATAGTTCATTTAATTTTTTAGACTAAAATCAAACGCTAATGAGCTTTTTCTGTATGACACAGGTCCCAGATTTTGCAGTAAACAATGAGCAGGAGATAAAATATATTCTTAAAGATCCTTCTGTATCAGGAGCAACGCGAAGACAACAATCACTATACAAATTTTCTGAATATATTTTTAAACTAAACATACGTTAATCTATTATCCGTTTAATACTATGTTCCCACCAAAACGAAATCCGAGATTTCGGTGGAAAACTTTTCATATTTTGAACTGCTGGGAAAAAATGTCATAGAAATTTAAACGAAATCTCAATAAAAACTCTGGATTTCAACGAAATCTCCAAGAAATTCTGCTCCCCCCATTTGAAATTTCGAAATTTTTTAGCTGAAATCTCGGATTTCGTTTTGGTGGGAACATAGCATAACTGATATTAATTAATTTCTTAGCTGTTTTTTTTAATGTCTTGAAGAGAAATATTTAATTTATTATGTATTTACTTTTTTTTATTATTATTAAATTCTTATATATTTTAGAAGTGTTAAATGAACTTTTTTTGTTTTATTCTTAAAGATACAATGAATTCCCATCTGAATAATATTCAATATCACTTGAAATGCTTGCTTTATTTTTAGATATTAGTTGGTGGTGCATTGAGTACCTGCATGGTGCATTGTGGACATAAGACTGGTTCATTTAGTACCTACCATGGTACACTATGCACCATTTCACTTTTTCTGAATAATCAATTTTAGATTTAAGTATATACATAATATGCAAAAATTAACTATGCACGAATTTGTCTAACAAATCCATATAAATGATGTTAAGAAATCTAACAAAAATAATTACATTTAGAGAAACTATGACCATTTGAAAAAAGGGTGGTGCAATGTCGACCATGTCACCCTACGCATAAAATAAAACATCAACAACCAATGTTATTATCCAGTTTCTTTTACCATTCAAAAGCCTAATAAGGATATTCTTGGAATGCAGTTTTGGTGTTGTGTTATGTAAAAAAAAATTATCTCGTAATTTGTCCATGTTCATTGTGTTAAATAAAACAAAAAAAAAATACGTTCTCACATTGTAAATTTATACAAAATAAGTGAAAATACCAAAAAGAAAATCCCTTTCAAAACCTATACATATGTGATTGTGCAAAAGAAAATATAACATAAAAAGTTTCTACGTGTGCATAATCCCAATTCTAAACACCTTTACTCTAAACAAAGAAGATATTTAGTTCTGAAAACTAGAAGTGAAGAGAAAATAAAAATTCAAAAAGTCCCAGAGTAAGAATAACACTAGTTTACAAAATTTTGGATCATGGTAGGCTCCTTAGAAAAAATATATTTTCTAGACTAATTTTGGGTCACTGAACACGAAAATCAAAACTATTTTTTTTTTTTCCAAAGAAGCGTTTTCGAGATATGCGCAAAAATCATTTTCTCAGCTATTTTTTCAGATATTCCCATAAATCTCGCTAATGGCATAGTAAACAGGGCTACCTTTCTAGATTTTGAGAAAGAGCCAATAAAAAGAGCATTTAAACAAAAAAAGAGCCACCACTGCAAACGTCCCCAAATAAAAGAATGCCAAAAACACAAAAACTTAAAAAAGAAACAGTTGTAAAAAAAATTACATTGTTGTCCAATCTTGTAGCTCCTTGTTAACAGTTAAATTCAAAAGATTCGATTGACATGTTTCTAATTTAAGGAAGTTTGTTCATGTTCACGCTACTATGTGGGAGAGTGAAAATGTGTGCTGTAAACCTGTATAAGTTGGGACAGAGTTACTCGTCCAAATGATTTTTAATATGAACATATTTCCAATTTTTAACCGAAATTCCTCCATAATAGTGATTACAAAATAAATTCTGTAAGCCTTTTCTTTTGCTTTTAATTCAAAAATTTTAAGTCAATTTATATTTTTTCTGGAGAGCTTATTAAATGGCAGAATTCATAACCTAGATCAAAACATGATATGTCTTCATCAGAATTAATAATGACTGGATCTAAAAATCTTAGCACAAACAATCTTTTATATTTGAAATCAGTTCTTAACGTGATTTTATCGCAGATTGTCTGATATATAGTAAAACATTTTCTTATAGCAACAAAATCATCATGAGAAACATTTTCTTTTTTCAAACAAGCTTCAGCTTCGTGGCCTATATGTATTCCAAATTTTTAATGAGCAATTCGTTTTCGTAGTTAATATTTTTGAATTTGGTTTTGTTTCAAGAAAAGACATACATTTTTTAATGAAACAAATTTATTTTTTAATGAAAGTGAACGCGTTCAGATTTCAAAGAATTATTTACTCAAATGAAGTATTTCCAAGAATTTTTTTATTAGAGGGAAATTCGAAAATTTTGAAAAAGGAAATTTAAGTAGATTGATATATTAAGGCCTAGCTACATTCAATTCTCTTTTGTACAAAAGTGAAAAAGTGTTTTGTCTTTTTCCAATAAACTGTTCAATCCTACCTTTTATCTCAAGTTTTACAAAAGTAAAAGTAAGAGCGTTCCTAACTTTTACTTTTGTAGAAAAGTGAAACACAACTACAACTAAACAAATAGTAAAAAAAACTTATTCATAGATGTTACTCACATCGATAATAGTTGCTAAGGTAGAACTATAGTGGTCAGAAAGCCACTGAAGTTAAAGTTAAAAACCAACGAAAAGTTAATTATTTTTCGGATTAGCCGCGTAATAAAAGTTTAAAGAGTGCACTTTGGTACTCACCCCGAACGTTTCGCATCAAATTGCATTGAGCGTGGTCACCGGGAAACTGCTCTTGAAATGTTATAATGTATTAGATTGACTACGCAGGTTGTAGCTGTGCGTAGGTGGTTCTATCTCATGATGTTGTTGTTGTTGTTGAGGTGCAGCTTGTTGGGAGCAAACAATGCTCACTACATCGGAGGGTGTTTTAAGTTTGAACTGGGATGCCGGTAAGGTGTTAATGACGGGATCCCAAGAACGTGAAAGCTTAAAACTGTCATCTCGATTGAAATTTTGGTTGCGTTTTATTTCAATCGCCTCCCGTACCAGCCGTGGGATGTAGTGGGTTTCTTGAGCTAAAACCTTGGCTTGGTCAAAATGGATCCAGTGGTGTTCATCTGGATTGTCCAAGATGTGCTCACAAATTGCCGACTTCTCCCGCTGGTTCTTACTAACAGCACTAATGTGCTCTTTTAAGCGAGTAGCAATGCTTCTTTGTGTTTGTCCAACATACAAAGACCCACAGCTACAGGGAACAGCATATACCCCCGGTGTTTGGAGAGGAAAATGGTCCTTTGGTGACTGAAGGTGGTTTTTTACCTTTTTGAACGGTTTGAACTTTGCACCCACTCCACGGCGTGTGCCAATCGAGAACATTATTGGAAGTGTAGAAGAATGCATCTCGCGCAACAAATTCAACAGCATCGATGCCGAAGCAATTCGGCAAGACGTAGCGGTCTTGGTTCGACGAACCAAAATAACATCAACAAGCAATGTAAGCAGAGATGAAATGGTTGCATTAAATTCGTTGCGTAAGGAAGAGAGCATATTTATTTTACCTGCAGATAAAGGCAATGCGACTGTTGTTGTAAATAGAAGTGACTATTTTGCCAAAATGAATGTTTTGGTAGAAGACACGAACACATATACGCCTGTTGATTACGATCCCACAGCCCGTGTCTTAAGAAAAGTTACAAAGCTCATTAATGAAAATAAAACGATTTTGCCACCTCAGCGCTTAATTCCCTCGTGTACACAACCACCAAAATTGTATGGGCTGCCGAAAATTCATAAAGAAGGGTATCCAATGCGACCAATTGTGAGTCAAATAAATGCACCTTGTTATCTTTTAGCAAAGCATTTAGTAGACGTTTTCAAACCTTTAATTGGGTCGACAGAACATCACATAAAGGATTCCTCTCACTTTGTTTCAATTATCGGTAGCTTAAGACTCGATGAGGATGAAGTTATGGTGAGCTTTGATGTTGAGTCACTATTTACAAATGTACCTGTACAGGAGGTTCTGAGTGTTATCCGTGAGCGTATCTCAACTTCCGGCATTAACGAAAACTATATGCCGCTTTTGGAGTTCTGTCTTTCTTCGGGGTATTTTTGTTTCAACAAAAATTTCTATTTACAAGTGGATGGCGTTGCTATGGGCTTACCTTTAGCTCCCCTTATTGCAGATATGTGGATGGAACATTTTGAGACAAAAGCCCTCAGCAATTCTACGGAAAAACCCAGAATCTGGTTAAGATATGTGGATGACACATTTTGCATCCTAAGACGCTCCATTATTGAGAGTTTCTTTGAACATCTGAACTCTCAACATCCAAAAATCAGTTTCACGATGGAAAAAGAAAAAGACAATTCCATTGCATTTTTGGATGTGAAGGTAACACGGAAAATGGATGGTACATTAGGTCACACAGTCTATCGGAAGGAAACACACACTAACAGATACCTACATGCTACTTCCCACCACCACCCAGCAAATTTAAGATCTGTTGTTTCGACATTGTTTCAGCGCGCCCACAGAATTTGTGACAGTGAACATCTAATGACTGAGCTGAACCTAGTCGACAATGTGCTAAGAGCAAATGGCTACTCCAAAAGGCAAAGAACGTGGAAGCCAGTGGTGTCACATGAAAGGGACGAAAGCAATCTGGACAAAAAAGCTTTCTTACCTTACGTCAAGGGTGTAACGGATAGAGTTGGCAGAGTGTTGAAGAGATATGGGGTAAAATCCATATTTATACCACCAAAAAAGGTAAAAAACCACCTTCAGTCACCAAAGGACCATTTTCCTCTCCAAACACCGGGGGTATATGCTGTTCCCTGTAGCTGTGGGTCTTTGTATGTTGGACAAACACAAAGAAGCATTGCTACTCGCTTAAAAGAGCACATTAGTGCTGTTAGTAAGAACCAGCGGGAGAAGTCGGCAATTTGTGAGCACATCTTGGACAATCCAGATGAACACCACTGGATCCATTTTGACCAAGCCAAGGTTTTAGCTCAAGAAACCCACTACATCCCACGGCTGGTACGGGAGGCGATTGAAATAAAACGCAACCAAAATTTCAATCGAGATGACAGTTTTAAGCTTTCACGTTCTTGGGATCCCGTCATTAACACCTTACCGGCATCCCAGTTCAAACTTAAAACACCCTCCGATGTAGTGAGCATTGTTTGCTCCCAACAAGCTGCACCTCAACAACAACAACAACATCATGAGATAGAACCACCTACGCACAGCTACAACCTGCGTAGTCAATCTAATACATTATAACATTTCAAGAGCAGTTTCCCGGTGACCACGCTCAATGCAATTTGATGCGAAACGTTCGGGGTGAGTACCAAAGTGCACTCTTTAAACTTTTATTACGCGGCTAATCCGAAAAATAATTATCTATTATGTCTATTAACAACCGCGAAAGCCTAAAAAGTTATACAACGAAAAGTTCCTTTCCGTAGCGTCAAAAGGGGAACACACACATGATGTACTTATCATCTATCTCTTTTTGACATTCCTATTTCACCAAATGTCATTTTGACTTACATAAGTGAGGTGCGCTCGGGAGCAAACCTCACTTCCGAGCATTATAGTTCTAGGTCTAGCCTTTTCGGTGTTTGAATGCATTCAGCTCAACTCAAATCTTTTTCGCAGGAAGGTGTTACTAGAATTTATTTGTATTTTTCACTTTTGCACTTTTGTTTAAAAATGAAATGAATGTAGTTAGGCCTTTATTCTGAAAAAGAGTGAAAAGAGCCATGAAAATATCAAAAAGAGCCAATTTAGGATGATTTTAGAAAAGTGGATACATGAAAATAAGAGCCGAATTGGCTCTTTAGAGCCATGAAGGTAGCCCTGATAGTAATTTACATAAAATGTGTATTTTCTGAATGATGTGATCTGTCTCCTTCCGACGATGTACTGCTTGTATAAGTCAGACTGAGATTTTATAAGTTACAGGCATTCAAAGTTTCAAAAACGAGTATTTTTGACAAATTTCTAGTTTTTGGTTACTCCATATGGATAGAAAAAAAATATTTTAAATAACCTTAAGGACTCAAGTGAAAAACAATCTTTTTAACAAAGATTTGAGCTAAAGTTTTTCAAAATCCGACGATAAATGTAGAAGTTATTGAATAATTAGTGAAAAAAAGCAATTTAATTTTTTTCAATAAAAGTCATATAAATGTATATTAGGGTGTCTGTTATTTCCCAAAATCATTTCTTTAAATCAGAAACCCCTAAATCAAAATTCTATGTCCTTAAATAAAGTTTTTGACCAAAAAATTTGTGTCTAAGGTGATAAATCGTTGCCTCTTAGGCCATTCTCTTTTCCAAACAAAGGAGAATTTAACGCACCAAACTCCAAGATCAATAATGACGTGATGTATATCGTTGGAAAGGTATTTTTATGAACTACAATAGTTACTAGAAGAGTTCATTTCAAATCTCTATGTGAAAAAAGTTATTATTATATATATTCTTGAATAACCATTCTAAATGATGGGTAGTGAATTTTAACACCAGCTGATGCATTTTTTGTGTTATAACTTTTTAAAAATATATTTTTATTCAAAAATAATTCAATATTTTTTTTCACCAAAGTTTGAAAAATAATAAAGGGAACAAAATGTATGAGAACATAAGTGGCAAATTTGATAAAAATTGGCCTGTTTAATGTACTTTACGAAATGGTATAACACATGTTTTTGTCTACAACCATAACCAATAAAATTGGCATTTAATCTACTAAAGTAGTTTTTTAACATTTTATCAGATGAAATTAAGTTACTTAATTAAGTAAACACTACGACGACGAATGAATGACTCATATTGTTTTTTTAATTTTTATAGCATTTAAAAATAACCGTTCTTAAATTAAGGCGATAACATTTAACACTAGTTGCTGGATTTTTTTTTTAAATAATTTTTTTTAATTAATTTTTTAATAAAAAAATGGTTAAATATTTATTTTCATCAAAGTTTGATGACAACAAAAACTGAGTTGTAAGGAAAAGTCAATAGATATACCAGTGACACTATTATGTCTGCTAAATTCACTAACTAAAATAATAGTATGCACTTTCAAAAAGGTTTTGAATTAGGTATGGGAAATGCGATAAATAAAAACAACAGTATTCAAATTTATGATTTATTTGTATTTTTAAATAAATTTATATCAAGTGTTCAAACAGTCCCCCATTCACTGTGATACAGGCTCTGCGCCTTCTAATGAAGGACCTCTTAATTTCATTCAGCACAATACCATCAATTTTTTCTCGCGGTAAACGTCCTCCAGTAGTGCTGCAAAGTCCATTACCAGGCATTCGTCCTTCTGAAAAACATTGGTGGACTCTGATGAACACTCGATAGTTCGGATGTCGCGCATTTGGATATCGCTCTATATAGAGTGCTGCAGCTGCGTTAGCGCTTCCTCTGCATTCCCCGTATATTAAATGCATATTTGCATACGCCAGCGGCTTATACTGTGACATTCTTATTAATTTAATCAAATTCAAAAATTCGTTTAATTGACGAAACCAGTATAACAACGTTATACGTTATGTAATAACAGAGAATTGACAATATTTGCAAATAATACTTTTTTATGCATTTTAATGCCTATTTTATTACAAGTCAATTTTGATTTGAGAAATTGTTAAAAATCGGTGCAGGGAATTAACTTCACGGGAACTACCTTCACATGGGAATTAACTTCACCACTAATGGGAATTAATTTCACTTTTTTTTGTTTATTCGCCGTAATGCTTGCTGCTAGCACTGTATTTATGCTTGCTGCTAGCACTGTTTTTATGCTAGCAGCAAGCATTACGGCGAATAAACAGTGAGGTATGTTTGGGGGGGCATGCTGCCCTCCTGCAACCCCCCTGCTTGGGCCCATTATAGGATTTGGGGTAGGTGCGGGGCTGGGTGTATGCAAATTTCTTTTGCATTTAAAGAATCGGGATTTAAGGAAACACAATTTTACATTTTTGTAATTTCTATCATATCATAGGTGGGAAATAACTTCACACAATTTTCGGATGAAATTATTTCCCACCTTTAGGGGGAAATTACTTCACAAAAAAAAGGTGAAATTAATTCCCACTACTGGTGAAGTAAATTCCCATGTGAAGATAGTTCCCGTGAAGTTAATTCCCTGCACCCTAAAAATCTTCTCTAGTAGATTAAAAGCCAATTTAATGTGTTATTGCTGTAGATAGAAGCTTGTGATTTACCATTTGGGAAAGTACATTAAAAGCAGATTTTTTTAACATTGTTTGCCACGAAAGTTTTCAGTTTTTTGTCTTTTTTATTAACTTACAAACTTTGATGAAAATAAATATTTAATCATTTTTTTATTAAAAAAAATAATTAAAAAAAAAATCCAGCAACTAGTGTTAAATGTTACTGCCTTTATTTAAGAACGGTTATTTTTAAATGCAATAAAAATTAAAAAAAAAAAATATGAGTTATTCATTCGTCGTCTTAGTGTTTACTTAACTTTGTTACTTAATTTCATCTGATAAAATGTTAAAAAACTACTTTAGTAGATTAAATGCCAATTTTATTGGTTATGGTTGTAGACACAAACATGTGTTATACCATTTTGGAAAGTACATTAAACAGGCCAATTTTTATCAAATTTGCCACTATGTTCTCATACATTTTGTTCCCTTTATTATTTTTCAAACGTTGGTGAAAAAAAAAATTCAATAATTTTTGAATAAAAAATAATTTAAAAAAATTATAACACAAAAAATGCATCCGCTGGTGTTAAAATTTACTACCCATCATTTAGAACGGTTATTCAAGAATATTATAAAAATACAAAAATAATAAGAATCCTTTATGGGTGGCCGCTGTAATTAGGTATTTTAGGAGACCCTGAATTTTTTAACATTTTTCGAAAATAAATTATACCATGGACACCACAAGAAAAATATTTTTTTTATAATTTTTTTCTGAGCAGTCATAAGGCCTGCTATCACCAGTTGCAGTATTATCCACTCATTACGGGACACCCTGTATATAAAAATCTACATTTTTATTTTTTTTAGTTTTAATTTTTGTGTATTAATTTTTACTAGCTTTTTGTTTCTCTAGCTATTTAGCTATTTAATTTACCTTTTCCATTTAGTGTTTAAAATTGTGTTCTATTAATTGTAATTTTGTAATAATTCTAATCCTTATTATATCTTGTGTTATTCCCTTAATTTTAATTTCTTCTTTTCTTGTTCTAAATCCATTTCGTTTGTATGTATGGAAACTCATTCAGAGTGTTTGTGTGTGCGTGTTTTCTTTTCAATTTTTTTTATACAGGTACCAATACAACGATACCAATACCATACTTCTTGTGCGCACACGTGGATGGATTTGGGTATGTTATTAAATTGTATTGTAGTATATTTTTTTTTATTTGATTTGTATGTGTTTGCATATGCACTTAAACTTGAATGTTTTTCCTAATATTTTGAACTTATAAATTTCAAGAGCAATTTTCAGTATTCACATTTAGTTTCATAGATTTTTAATTCCTGTATGTTTAACTACATGTATGTATATGTTGTAATTTACGTTCATGTTAATACTCTTGTGCAAAAAACGTAATGTGAAAATAGTTTGTATATCTACTCTTAAATTAATTTTTCAATTTTGGATACTAATTTAATGGATTTTAGTTTCGACTGTTTTTTCTAATTTCCTTTTCGTTTAATTTTAGTTTGACCTAGTTTTTAGTTAGTTTACTTTAGTTAGTTTACCATTTACTACCACTGTACCCGCTTGGGTACAGAAAATTGAACAACATAATTTTCTTTCATATCTTCATACCTATGTATGTGCTTAGTTTAACATTTATATTTTAAATATAATTATTGTTCCAAAATGAAATGAACAATTTTGATATTTTCATTTGGACGGAAACAACGTAAAATGGAATACTAAATCCCTAAATAGGAGTGGCTAATGGCGGATAGGACATGAGAGTCCGTTGATTTGAGTTCTGCAGGTGAGGCTTATGGCCTTATATTTTCTTAAATTTAAAGTAATTTTTAGTACAGGCATGAATTAAGTACGGTAGTCCAGACAGGCAGGCCAAAGAACCCACCCCACATCCGACGAGCTAAGCACATATGCAAGCATGCCTGACCTGGTCTTCGCCTACTGGACGCCCTTTTATCCATTTGGAAGAACCTGTATCTGCAGGGTGAAAGGGTGACAACACTTGCTGTTGTCGATACCGTTACAGGTGGCGCCCAAAACGTGGGGCAAATTTGTATAAAGTAGAGTGGATTGGCAACTCTGGTTTGCAGCAATAAGTTCAGTAATTTACGGCCACTCTTATTAATTTTGTTTTTTTTTGCCATTTTAAAAAGTTATTAATTTGATAAAATTATTTAATTAGTTCGGCGAATAATAGCTTCACTCAAATCTTATAAATTTTGGTGAGTTCGATCGTTTTTTTACTTCGAAATAAATAAAATTAGAAAAATTTGAACAACGGTGCACGTAAAACTGCCTTCAAACAAAGGAGCCGATATGAAGCGTACACCACCACCGAAATCTACCAATCGTGTCAACCAACCACTCAAAAGACCACATAAGGATATGGCTCCGGAATCGCCACCTAACCAAGTAGCTGGGACAAGCCAAAGCAACTCTGCTGTTGGAGCGATGGAAGTGTCTGACTTGAGGATTATGATCCAAGAAATTATGTCGCTGATATTGGATGACAAATTGAAGGACATGCCAACAAGATCCGATTTAGACGCCATGCACAAAGATATCAGCAACCTTCAAGACAGCAACTTAGCTTTGCAGGCCCAAGTGGAGAAATTCGAAGCCCGCTGTATCTCTCTAGAACGGCAAGTAGAATTCCTCGAGACCAGGGCCAACGAAAAAAATGTGGTGGTTCACATACCGGTGAATGGGGAGGAAGATGCAGGGGAGAAGGCACAAAGATGTTGCATGGATCTTTTGCAAACACGGGAAGTAGATGTTATTGCATCAACAAGAGTCTTGCGCCCAACGAACAATAACACGGCGAACGTCATCGTTAGATTAAACCGAAGGGAAGATGTTGGATCTATATTAAAAGGTTCGATTAAACTGCGTAACACCGGAATATCGATACACAGAGATCTACCTGCAGCTGTACGAACCCGAAGAAGAAAATTAATCAAGCTAAGAACTGAAATTTTTGCGAAAAACAAAAATCTTAAAACTCAAATTCGCGGACAATCATTAATGGTTGCAGGTAAATCATTTTATTTTGACAGCGACAATAATCTAAAATGTGACGGAAGGTGCGGAATGTCATCGTTAGACCAGTTGGTGAATGACACTTCTGGCGAAACCGTTCCGGGGCAGAGCAAAAACCAAATTGAACCCAGCAGTTCACACACGACATCTCTGATGTCTCAACCTAACTTTTAGTTGTAATGCCGTCTGCCCGTCCATCAATTGCAAAAGAACTAATTTTGAAAATATAGATAATTATAGTAGGGAAAATTTAAAGATTTTAAAAATTTTATCATACAATATAGCTGGACTTAATAATAAGTGCATATTTAATGATTTTTTTAGTTTTGTGAACAAATTTGAAATAATTTTTTTGTATGAAACTTATATAACTGATAGTAGCCTGATCAATTACGAGAACAAATTTAATAACTTTGAACTTAGAATAATACCAGCAATAAGAATACACACTAAAGGTAGAGCAAGTGGAGGTTATATCTTTGGATTTAAAAAAGATTTGGATTACATCAACTGTGAATTTAAGCTTTATGGTGAGATTACGTGTTTGGACTTGAAAATATGTCAGAAGAGATTTCGGATAGTACCAACTTATATCAATTGTAACCATTGGGAGACAGATTTTGAAAGAATCAAAGAGTTTTTGACATGTGAAGTCAGCGATAATATAATGCTTTTGGGTGATCTAAATGCGAGAGTTGGAAACGAAGGAGGTGTTGAAAATGAACGTATGGGGTGGAATAGGAAGACTAAGGATTCAATTAAGAATGCAAGAGGTGTGAAAATTCTAGAACTATGCAACTCATTCGGCCTTAGAATTCAAAATGGTACGAGTAAAGGAGATACACTTGGTGAATACACATTTGTCGGGAAGCAGGGGAGTTCTGTCATTGATTATAGCATTACAGGTGGTGATTGGAATTCTTTTATTACCGATTTCGAGGTAGAAAAGAAACCTTATTCAGATCATATGCCAATTCTTGTGTCATTTAAATGCGGAAAGGAGGAATATGAAGAAAGTTTAGTATTAAAACTGATGCCTAAACTGAATTGGTCAAACTCAACTGGCCCAATATATAGAAGACAGTTGGATAAACTGCTGCTGGTTCATGAACATGAAAGTAGCCTAACTAAAATCGAGAGCAGTATAAAAGAGGCATATCACGCACCGGTAAATAATAATTGGCAGAGAAGGAAAACTTATAGAGAACCATGGTTTGACAAAGAATGTATGCAGGCAAGAAACCTATCATATGCCTGGCTAAACGAGTAGTATAGACGTTGTAACCAGTCCTCCGCAAAAAACTTGTATATGGAATATAATCAAAGATTCAAAATTCTATGTAAGGATAAGAAGAAAATGTATTATGAAGATGAAGCGCAAAAATTAGCTATGTGCAATAATCCATCTGATTTTTGGAACTTGGCCCGGAAACTCAATGGAACAAAATACATCATCAGTCCTAAGCTAGATTCTGATAGATTACGAATTCACTTTAATAAACTATTAAACCCAGACACCACAAACCCATGCATGATTCAATATGCTTCACCTGGCTTCCATGAAGACATTTTGGACAAGTCAATATCCCAAGAAGAGGTTAAAGCATCTGTAAATTCCCTATCCGATGGAAAGGCAGCAGGCTCCGATAGAATACCCTCGGAATTCTATAGATATGGAACGGAAGAACTAATTAAACAATTGGCAAAGGTATTCAACCAAATTCTGGAACATGGGGTTATTCCTCAGCAATTCAAAGATGCCCTGATCTTTCCGATCCACAAAAAAGGCAACATAGAGGATCCATCAAATTATAGAGGCATCTCCTTTTTGAACTCATCTTATAAAATTTTTACCAACATACTACTTAAAAGATTGAACGTTTGGATTGATTCAAAAAAGCTACTAAGTGAGTTTCAAGCTGGGTTCAGAACAGGTTACTCTACAATAGACCACATATTTGTACTCAATAGCATCGCAGACTGGTTTCTTTCGAGAAATAAAAAACTTTTTACATTTTTTGTCGATTTAAAAGCAGCCTTCGACACCGTGGACAGAAATGCATTGATGTTCAAGCTATATGGATTAGGAATGTCACTTAAGTTTGGTCGAGTGCTACAAAACTTGTACATGGACACTAGAGTAGCGGTTTGGAATGGCAAAACTGTATCGGATTGGTTTTCGACGGAGTCAGGAGTAAGACAAGGTTGCGCGCTAAGCCCAAGTTTGTTCGCGTTATTCATAGAAGATCTAACTGAAGCATTACCAGGAGGTGTTGAGTACGCTGGAGTCATCATAAAAGCCTTGCTTTTTGCAGACGACATAGTACTGTTTACTAGCTCAGCAGAATCACTGCAGCTTATGATAAATAGACTGGCCGAATATTGTATGCGATGGAGTTTGTTGATCAACCTAAACAAGTCGAAAGTTATGATATTTAAAAAAGGTGGAGGCAGGTCAAGTGCCAACGAGCAATGGTCTTTGAACAATGAACAAATTGAAGTTGTGAAAGAGTACAAATATTTGGGAGTATACTTCACCAGAAACCTCAACATGGATAGGCATCTCACCATTAAGCTTTCGAAAGCTAAGACAGCTATTAATGTTGCATGGCGGGAGTGTTTCAGCAACAAGGCTATTGCTCATAGCAGTAAATATAAAGTTTTTGAGGCAGTATCTCAATCCGTTCTATTCTATGCAGCTCAAGTGTGGGGTGGTAAAAAATACGAACCAGTGGAAAAACTCCTCAGGTACTATATCAAACGAATATTTCGCTTGCCCCCTAGCACCCCGAATTACATGATATTGCTGGAAACGGGACTATCTCCACTATTTATCAAAACATTAAAACTTCAAGTCGACTACATTGATAAAGTACTTAAGATGCCAAATAATCGTCTCCCAAAAAAAGCGGCTCTTCATGCTATACACTCCAAGACAGGATGGTGTAGAGACTGGATGGAACTTTCACAAGATGCTGGTGTTGAATTAATCACTAGTGAATGGAGTTCTTGGAAGACTACGATGTATACGATGATGTCTCGTTTAGATGAGATCTATAGAGACAGGTACAAAGAAGTGGCATCAAATTCACTACACCGAATGATCTACAGTAAACTGAGTTTTAATCTCAACGAACATAACTATTTTCGAGATGATTACACCATTGATCAAATTTCAACTATGTTCCGGCTAAGAGGTGAGCTTCTTAATTTGAATTTTATACCGCATCGTGAAGAATTACCAATACTTTGCAACATGTGCAATATGGCAGAACGTGAAGATGTTTTACATTTTGTGGGAAGATGCCCGGTATTAAGGGAAACCAGAAGATATATATTGGGTAGCGACTTTCTCACGGATGACGAAACTCTAAACCTCCTTAATGAAGCAAACGTATCTAAATTATCCAAATTTTGTAAAGTGGCACTTAGTTATAGAAACAGGATTATAAACGAATATTTTTAAATGAAAGCTGTAACTTATTTTATTTATACAATATAGAAGGATTTACATTCATTGTCAATCAGGCAGACGGCAAAGCCATGCATTTAATTGATTTTATCATATATTTGTAAACATTTGTAATATGAGAATAAAAATCAATCTAAATCCAATCTAATCTAATCTATAAAGTAGAGCTCTGAATAGGGCAAAGCTTTAAAATTTGTCTCTTAATTTTTGTTTTCATTTATTTTCAAAACTTTTCTGGGAATTTAAGTTTCGTTTCTCAAGATTTTCTAATTTTTTTTTTGTTTGTTTCGCGATTTAATTTCATTTTAAAATTTTTGACTTTTCGTCTATATGTTTGGAGGCGGACCAACAGTTTTTTTTTAATCTTCTTATAACACTTTTTGATTCAGATCCTCTGTCCGACAATGGATGTTTTATACCTCTGTTGTTTGTTGCGGATTGTCTGGGTTTCTAAAAATTGTTTGAAGAAAGAGAATCTCAAGTGTCTTTGGTTGGAAGGTCTTCCGATCAAATTGCTCTTGACTTTCTCGATCTGGATTTAGGATTTTGCAAGTTCTTGTGTCACTGTCCGGAAGGGAGAGATCTTTGGTACCTCTTCGTCTGCTGCTGTGATGCATCACTTTCAATTTCTTAAACCAATTTGGTTCTTGGCTTGATATCCTTGTGGTGAAAGCTTAATATTTGCTGTCCGAGATGAGGAAAACAGTACTTATCTGTCTGTTGCAGTACTGTATTTTGCAAACACCATAAGTTGTATTGAGTCAAAAACTGAATTTTTCTGATGAGCTGAAACTTCTTCCACTGCACAAGCGGAGCTCAGGTTTGCGGAATACTTCGTCCTTTTATCGTCATTAGTCACTCCGATTATCTTATTCTAATAAATACTTGTTTTTGCTGAAGGACATTTTAATTTCTTAAAAGAGCTTCATATGAGTATCTTTTATTTTGTTTTTGTTTAAGATTTTCATTGATTTTCATTTATTTTTGTTTTGTGAATTGTTTGATGAATATTTTGCACTTTAGTTCTAAGAACTTGATGTATTAAAAAGCTTCATAGTGCAAACATTTTTCTTTGTTGTTATTTAACATAATTCCACTTTATTAGTTTTTTTTTTTTTTTTTAACTTCTAGTATTATTTTATGTTCTGTTCTTTTTACAATTATATCCTGAAAAATGTCGAGTTTACCCACCGGCCCAAATAAACCAATTCAACGTTCCAGGTATGGACCAACATTTGAATTCAACTTCTCTATTTGACACACGTTCTGTGAATCCGAAAAAAGCAAAACAATTCGACTTTTCACTAACCCATCCTTTTTCTAGATCGTGTAGTATAAAACCGTTTCCGAATCCAAATATAAATGCAACACTGACACCAAGTCGAGTGTCAGGACCTAACGATACACCTTCGCCACTTTTTCAGAATGAGTTTCGTCGAAAAGATGAACGCATTTCTCCTAATAATTATGTGCGTGAAGTAGTTGCCACTTCTGTTAATGCCCAGAATGCAAACGTGATGCTCAGTTTGGATAAAATTTTGGAACAGGAAAGGGAAAAGCTTCGTAAGGAAGTTGCTGAAGCTTTTCAGGAATCGCTAAGGTTCACAGCACGTACGACTCCTGTTGTAGATGTAGCCACAGATAACCAAGTACCATTCAAAGAATTTTATAGACCCGACAATTTTCAACAAGCTCATGAACATAATCTTCACGAGTTTCAAAACTTGAATCTAAACGATGCCAGACCAAATTTAAGATTTCATAGTCCGCCAGCAGAACGTCCATTTCAAAGTTCAAACCGCCCGAATAGGAATTTAATTGCTTGCAATTTTCATAAATGGGGTCTGAAATATGACAATCGCAACATGACCGTGGATGACTTCCTTTTCCGGTTAGAGCACTTGCGTGAGTCCTTTAACGTTGAGTGGGAAGATATTGTCCGAAACAATAATTGAATATGAAGAAAATTCGAAAAGAACTTCTTCTGTTTAAGTGGAGTGACCGAATATATAATTCAAAGTTAAAATTTCAAGTGAGCTCAACTCCATGATTGCGTTTCGCCCAGGTACGATAGTTGGGCTCATCAGTTAGATGACTATCGTACCCTTCTAAGACGCAATTTTGTATCGATGTTTACCGACTAATATAAAAATCACAGCATTAAGATACTATGAATTTTATTATTCTAAGGGAATTTGGTTAAATTCAGACACTTAGAATTTCAAATGCCCGCGCTCAGGCTTTTTATAATAATTGAATATGAAGAAAATTCGAAAAGAAATTCTTCTGTTTAAGTGGAGTGACCGAATATATAATTCAAAGTTAAAAGTTCAAGTGAGCTCAACTCCATGATTGCGTTTCGCCCAGGTACGATAGTTGGGCTCATCAGTTAGATGACTATCGTACCCTTCTAAGACGCAATTTTGTATCGATGTTTACCGACTAATATAAAAATCACAGCATTAAGATACTATGAATTTTATTATTCTAAGGGAATTTGGTTAAATTCAGACACTTAGAATTTCAAATGCCCGCGCTCAGGCTTTTTATAATAATTGAATATGAAGAAAATTCGAAAAGAAATTCTTCTGTTTAAGTGGAGTGACCGAATATATAATTCAAAGTTAAAAGTTCAAGTGAGCCCAACTATCGTACCTGGGCGAAACGCAATCATGGAGTTGAGCTCACTTGAACTTTTAACTTTGAATTATATTGTCCGAAACTTTCACAATTTCATCGACAGTGAAGTAAGCTCTTGGTTTTGGATTCATCTGAGAATTCATCCGAAACTTGGCTGGTGGGATTTGAAAATGGCTCTGGTGGAGCATTTTAGAAGCCTAGAAACTGACGAGGAACTAGGAAGGAAAATGGACGATCGACGTCAAGGCTCACGGGAGTCGTTCGATAGTTTTTATTCAGATATCCTGAAAATTAATTCAAAGCTAAGGAATCCTCGAAGTAATGACAAACTAATTTTTCTACTTCGAAGTAATGTGTGTCCAGATGTATGTAGGTGGGAGGCTTCTGACATTCAAAACAGCTAGTTTACCAGAAATGGTTTACATTTGTAGAAGCATAGAAAAGTACATTCTTGAAAGGACAGGTTCGAGTCAATTTAACCGGCAGCATCAATTTCAAAAACATATACATTAACTAGACTTTGAACCCCAAGATGATGCCTATGGCCAACAATAAGAAGCCATCGGAGTTTCAAAGTCTCCTCTTCAAAAATCTTCCTTGAAATGCTGGAACTGTAAAACTGTGTGACATACATTCCACCAGTGTCCCAGTAGCCAGCGTTCTCTGTTCTGTTTCAGGTGTGGACTTCAGGACACAACAACTCCTCATTGTCCAAATTGTTCGGGAAACCGAATGAGGAGCAATCTGCAGTCCGGAGAACGTTGCTCCCAAACGCAGAGACTGGACAATCCTTTCAAGAAGTCTTAAACACTTCCAAAAAGACAGAACCACCAGACCTACATACTTTCACAGCTCCAACAAAAATTCTAAAAAGACTGATTTCACCTGACTTACCCAAATCCACTTACCAACTTCCAAGACGTACACTTCATGAGCGTCTTTTGAATTATGAACAGGTACGTGCTTGAATTTTCAGATCAAATCCACCTAAGCAACCATGTACCTCTGACAAATTCTTGAAACTTTGACAGAGATTTGCAGAGAAGAAGGCTTTGTATAAAGCCATTGAATCTACCACTTTGCTAGGTACTGACGACCCTAGACCGTACAAATAGGCAACACGAAAATTTTTGGTCTTCTTGACTCAGGAGCATCGATAAGTTGTCTAGGCCAAGATGCTCTGGAATTCCTTTGGGAAAACGGAATTCCATACGTAGGTTTTTCGTCAGTGGTCAACACTGCAAGTGGTCAGAAGCAGGCAATCATCGGTTCTGCCACTGTCAAGATGAGGTACAATGAATTGGAGAAAGAGATGCGTCTGTTCATAATTCCAACCTTGGAGCAGAGACTCTATCTTGGCATGGATTTTTGGAGATTGTTTAACCTCGCTCCAGAGATCATTTCTGAATTAAGTCAGACCTCCCAAGCCCAACAAATAGATCCAAATATGCATCAACTGTCGCCAGGACAATTAATTGCATTAGAGGAAGCAAAAGCATTATTGCCATCTTTTGCGGTACATGGCCTAGGACGAACGAAGATTGAAGAGCACCACATTGACAGCGGTGATGCAAACCCCAATTAAACAACGACACTATCCGGTTTCTCCAGCGGTTCAGAAGCTTCTCTATGAGGAGGTGGATCGCATGTTTCAACTTGGCGTGATTGAAGCGAGCAGCAGTGCTTGGAGCTCTCCTGTGGTTCTGGTGAAGAAGTCAAATGGCAAACACCGACTCTGCCTAGACTTCAGGAAAGTCAATTCCGTCACGAAGAAATATGCTGGTCCGGTTCCAAATATTGAAGGTTTGCTAAGTCGTTTAACAAATTCACATTTCTTTCCGAGCGTGGATTTGAAAGACGCCTTCTGGAAGATATCGTTGGAGGAAAGTTCAAAGGAAGAAACGGCGTTTACCATTCCGGGATTACCTTTACTTCAATTCACCGTCATGCTGTTTGGTTTATGCAACGCTGCACAGCGTATGTGTAAGCTAATCGACAAGGTTGTGCCGCATGAATATAGGGAAAATGTTTTTCCTTACGTTGATGATTTGCTGATTGTGACAGCGACATTTGAAGAGCATGTTCGGATGCTTAAGATAATTGCGAACCGATTGGCAGAGGCTGGGCTTACTATTAACGTAGAAAAGTCCAAGTTCTGTTTTAAGGAACTCAATTATCTTGGGTATGTTGTGGGGGAGGGATGTTTGAAAACTAATTCAGAAAGGGTTTCGTCGATCGTGGAATTTCCAGTTCCCAAGAATGCACGTCAGGTTAGGAGATTTCTCGGCTTATCTGGTTGTAACCGAAGATTCGTGAAGGACTATTCAGGAATTGCTGCACCTATCACTAACACAATAAGAAAGGGTACTAAATTCGAGTTTGGTGCTGAAGCAGTCATTGCTTTCAACCAACTCAAGGAGACACTTACCACCGCTCCAATCCTCGTAAGCCCGGATTATTCAAAGCCCTTCAAGATCCTTTGCGACGCATCTAACACCGGCGTTGGCTGTGTATTGTGCCAGGAGGTCGATAATGGTGTGGAGCGACCAATCTACTATTACTCCCATAAGCTTAACAAATCTCAACGCAACTATTCTGTGACAGAACAAGAATGCTATGTTGCGGTATTGGGAGTTAAGAAATTTCGACCTTACGTGGAAGGGCATTCCTTCAAAATTGTGACCGACCATGCAAGTTTGAAGTGGTTGATGAACCAGAAGGATTTACATGGTATGTTGGCACGATGGAGTTTAAAGCTTCAAGGGTTTTATTTTGACATCGAACACCGCAAGGGTTCTCAGCACGTTGTCCCAGACGCTTTATCGCGAGTATACGCTGTTGATGCCCTTAGTGATGTTCCATTGTTAGAGAATCCCCACGATGTCCTTCACATTGACCTCGATGACTTGAGTTTCAAGTCAGAGGAATATGTGAGGTTAATCGAGACAATCAGGGATTACGGAGACCAGCTTCCTGATCTTCAAATCTCTGATGGGTTTGTGTACAAAAAAGTCAAACACTGTACAGGTAACCCAGTCGAAGACGACATGGTGTGGAAGCTTTGGATTCCATCGTCGTTGACCAAATCCTCAATTCTTCTCGCACATCAACCTCCTAAGGCTTCGCATGGTGGTGTTGCTAAGACTTTTGTATCGTCTTCGTGATAGATTTTACTGGCCTAATATGGCGGCAGAGGTAAAATCATTCATTGTGAGTTGCAACGTATGCCAAGTCTCGAAGGCCCCTAACATGATCCTGAGGCCGAAAATGGGAAAGGCATTCGTAGTGGAAAGGCCGTACCAACACATTTTCATCGACATCCTGGGACCGTACCCAAGATCACTTAATGGCAACCCAACTAACATTTCAGCTTCGGTTCGGCCTAACTGAATAGGCTTTCTGATTTCCTTAAGACATTTGTAAAATTTCGTTAAGCATAAAAAGGAGAATATTATAGAACTTCGAAAATGATTTCGGAAAATCTTCTTGGAGGCCCCGTACGCAGATCTTTTAAAAGCTTTAAATTCTATACGATCTATAAGAAGTTTTAACGAGCGCTATTCGAAATCTTAGTGAAATTATGGTTTTGACAGATAGCTTCAGAAATGTTTCTTTAAAGGTAAACACGCAAGTGTAATAGAAAGTCTTATAATACCTATTAAAGCCGACAATACAGCTCTGACAGAGGTTGTAGGAAAATGGAAGAAAAATATTATTCTTTTTACTTTCAATTTATTTTGAGTGATTTTTACCGCATTTAATGTTTGTTAAACCTAAACCTATTATTTGTTTTCAATTCTTTGTTGATTAATGAATTGAAAATAATTATAAAACACAAAGAATTTTCTAACCCGTCTAGGAACCAAACACGGAACTCCTGCGTAAGAGTCCATCACTCTTTTTTTTTATATAAATTCATTTTTATTTTCATTCATCTTAAAACTATCTTAAAGCTAGACAAAAATTCTAGGACTTAATTTTTTTGTTTTTTATAAAACTTACAAACTAATTAAAACTAAATTAAAACTAATTAAAACTAATTAAAACTACTATAAAACTACTTAAAGCTACTTACAAACTACTTATAAACTACTTATAAACTACTTACAAACTAGAACAGCCACAGCAAGCATTTTCGGGTTTTTATAAATTTTTTTTTGTTTTTATTGGTTTTAATTTTTTGTTTTGTGTTTTGTTGGTTTTATAATGTTTTGGTGCCACCCTGACTGTCCCTGCTTTAAACTAAATACCTAAACCTATGTAAGTCGGCCATGGCATAGAAAAATGCAGTCAACTTTTAAATATCCGAAGAAACTTCCTGTTCAGGTTTCAACCACCAGAACTGGTTCTCCTGCTTTACCCTATCTCTGCGGTCCCGATCGGACACAGAACCACCGCTCTATCCTGGATCAGCCCTCGACTGTCTAAATAGAGGAATGCATCGGGTGGAATAAAGCCGCTTAGACGCACACTCTCGTAATAATCGTTTTTAGGGTAATAAGCCTTAAAAATTAAGCTGTTGGTCGAGGACATTGCTCTCGCAATGTGACCTCGAATAAGCTTCAGCAAGAAATTATCTATCCTGTTTATGTTGGCGCCGTTGTATAGAACCAGGTTGGAATAATAATGTTTGTACTCCGACTCTGGTGTTCTGTGTAATCCAAGGCAGCGTCTAAGACACTGCCTCTCAAACACCCGAATCTTTTCCATTTGAGATGGGGCAACGTTGAACCAAACTGGGCACCCATAGGCAATCATCGGCCGTATGAGGGCCATGTGGCAAATCACCTTCACCCTGCTGTCAAGCCGGCTGCTATAAAACAACCGTTTCGTCAGGGCAAAAGCTCCCCTAGCCCTGGACAGAGCAGCATTTATATGTCTGTCGAAATATAAATACTGATCCATCCAGATGCCAAGGTACTTTACTACACTTTTACTCGCCAGTGGCTGTCCATTTGGCCCTACGATCACCAGCTTACACCAGTTCTTTCTCGTATCCCTTGTGGCTCCACGCAACGGAGTCCTAAACAAGATAGTTTCTGATTTCTGAAAGTTGATTTTCAACTTCCAGTCATCGCAATATCGCTGAATCTTCTCGAAGTCACGCTGCAAAAGAATTCTGATGACCTCGACTTTTGGAGCTGTTCTGTACGCAATCAGATCGTCGGCATACGCAATTGCCTGAGTTGGACTACTTAGCAGATCGCTGGTGTAAATGCTGAATAGAATCGGCGAGTTGACCGCTCCCTGCTGAAGACCATTTTTAATATTAAAGGTTTGGGCAGAAGTCACATTGCCACTCTTGACAACAAACTTTCTACCATTGAGCATATCATAAAGCATATATAATAGTGGTTTACTAATGCCAAGTCTTGTCAGCTTTAGATAAAGACCCTCTAGCCATACCGTGTCGAAGGCCTTCTCTAAATCAACCAGACAGGCACCCGTACACTGCTTTTTAGATTTGTTCCATTGGACATCAGAAACGAGTTTAGACGCGGCATGAATGGTGTCATGTCCCGCCTTAAAACCGAACTGATTATCCGGTATGATATTATTGTCCTCTGCCCACTTAGACAGAGCTCTATTGATAACTTTTTCGAATACCTTGCTGATACCCGGAAGAAGACTTATCGACCGGAGATTCGCCGGATTGGAGTTGTCCTTTCCCTTTTTCGGAAGAGTATGCACCACAGCTGTCTTCCACCACACTGGATAATATGCATTATTCAGAGCTTTGTTAAACAGTGTGGTATAAATGTCTACAGCTTCTTGTGGTAAATGTCGAAGTACAACGTTGGATATGCCATCGACTCCTGCTGACTTCTTCTTCTTTAATGAATCGAAGATGAGCTGAAGTTCCACCTTCGTAATTAACAGGGAACTGGGCCCATTTCGCTCGGCGATTAGGGCGTTTGCCAAATGATCTTCATTGAACCCAGTGAAACCGAGGTTCTCTGATCGCCATTGCGTGATGTCATTCCGAAGGTAGAAGTGGTGGAGCAAGGCTCTGTTCTCCAGGTCATGGTTCGGGCGAATGCATGCATTCACCTTGTACACTTGCTGGAAAGCAGCCCCCACAGCTTCCACTTTCTCCCGCGGATCTTCGACAATAAAGAGGTCATCGTCAAAGACGGCGTCCTCTGGATCAATTCCTGCTGTCAGAAGTACGTCTCTGTTATCAGTCGTTCTCTGGAGCTTTAGACACGGAAGGTCGTTCTGATCATTCCTTCTAAATATTCTGTTAATTTGGGGAAACATACTCGGATCGCTTGAATTAACAGCCGGAATTTTGCTGTCCCAATACAAATTAATCGACAACCGATAATTTTCCTTAATAAGCTGGTTGATGTTCTTGATCGAAGACTTCAGTGTCCTAATCTCCAGATCGTATGGGTCAGTAAACCGTCGGTACAAGAGTTTGAGTCTTGTCAGCAGTCCACTTTTTTGTCTGTGTAATGCGTCAATGGTCGCATTTCGGTACATGTCGGTTGCGTCCCGTTGTTTGTACTTTGGTATCGTTCTGTCTATTGTTCGTTTGATTGTCTCGTCCATTTGTTCAAGGTATTGGTCTATTTCATTATTTGTCAAATTCCTGTCATTTGGTGGGGATATGTTATTCGAACTGATTTCGCTCGATAAGGCGTTGGTAAAGCGTGGCCAGCGCACCTTATTGTAATTGTAAGTATGCACAGGCACATACTCATCCAACTCCACGAGCTCGTTCGGAAGCTGTATTACGGCGGCGAGTCCGCAGTGGTCACTGTCGTACTCGATCGTTCGTAAACAGTTTCTTGAACTTTGACCCACAGTGTCCGTAATTGTCAGTCTTGAGTCTATTAGCAATAGATCCTGATAGGCACCGCTTCTTGGGAACGATGGCCGATCCGTAGCCAGCAGGTCGACACCATATTCAGTGTTATACTGACTCATCCAATTAAAAAGATGAATACCTCTTGGATTCTGTATTTGATTTCCCTAATCTAGGTGTTTGGCATTTAAATAACCGGCCATGAGAAAGTAACTTTCTTCCAAGCTCAAGCGTAGACATTCGAAAAGTTTTTCAAGCTCTGTCATAAAATCAGTTGGCTGAGGTGATTCCGTTGCATAAGCCGCGATCACATACATTCGCTTTCCCTGTTGGAGAGGAATGCACACTATGCACGCCTCTAACACCCGAAATCTGCAGGGATCACTATTATATACAACTTTATGATTAATGCCTTTTCGTATGAAGATTGCGACGCCCCCCCCTTGAGTCGAGTTGGGTCGATCTCTTTTAACGGTATTGTAATTGTTGTTAGTCAACTTATGTTTCTGGTTCAGCTTAGTTTCGCTGGCCATAAACACATCTGGACTTTGGTCTTTCAACAATTGGAAAAGATTAGCTCTACGTTCGGTCCTAATCAGTGAATTTACATTCACAGCAAGGATCCTAAGAGGCCTCTCCGACAGCGCGCCTCTAACCTCTAAATTGCGATGGGCTAGGCAAAACAGAGTAGAGATAATCTACCCTAGCCGCCTGCTCACTTATCTGTTTCTGAAATCCTGTCAACTGGCCTTGAATTGCCAGCAACATGCTTCTAATTTCGGCCTGAGCGTCCGGAGGTTTAGGTACGAGCAGGGCCGGACAAGCTATACGTGCAAGTGGTGCAAATGCACAGGGCGCTGAACCCAAGGGGCGCCTTGAGCAGGCATTAACAAAGCCACTTCTCATAACCACTACCTATACCTACCTACTTTTTTAATTTGTATTTCTCACACCAATAGTGATATCCAGTATATAACTATATATATCTATCTACTATTCCAAAAATAAGTCGATATCTATCTTCTTATTCTCACCCACAGCAACAAAAAACTACATCACAAAACCTTTGAAAAGTGCACGATTTTGTTCGCCTTTATCAACAGATACCTACATATTTGTTATTTTTCTCTTTTTCAAACTGTCGATATTATTCTCAGCTCACTCACCATCGTGTGTGTGAGTGAAGGCATTATTTTATTTTCATAACCCAAACCCACCCCTATGCTGTGCAACAAAAAACAAAATTCTTCAACTGCAAATACAGACCGAGACCATTAACACTACAGCTAGCATGGTGATAACATGCGCACGATAACAGTTTTTCTACATGAAATCGAAGCCAGAAATGTTAATCTAACAGAAATTCTTAGATAAAAATTCATACTCGTTGACATAACAGCGCGCAAATTAAAAATTTGCGTCTATGAATTAAACTCTTCTGGTAAAGTGTTTTTTATGTTTTAGTTTGGCATTGGCATCTATCGATGAGTGAAATATGAAATTGTAGCACTGTCTTATTGTGTGTTGAGACAAAGGATTGAAATATGAAAATAATGAATGATGATGATGCGATGATTTATGATTATGATGATGTTTGTCGTTAATGAGGGAATCTTGTTTATTCAATTTCTCTTTTTCTCTATTTTTTTGTTGCCAGGCATTATTTTCATTAAGAAAAAAGGATTTTTTGACTTATCTAATTTCATTATTTGTGTGCCAGTGTTCTTATTGTGGTCAAACTAAAAAAGTCAAAACAAAAGAAAGGAAAAAGAATCTATATTGAGAGTATGTAGATCTGCTAGGCGCAGAGTCAGAGCCCAGTAGTAATTAGTTTATATAACGTCTAGCGTGTTTACATTTTTGCTAAAGGCTGAATATAATTCTGAAGTATAAAATCTTTTTGTATATTTTAATGAATATTAAAGTGGTTCTTACATAGTTCGAACAAATTCAGTTTTTATTGTGTATTTACAAAAGTGTTGTGTCCATCTACAACCTAGGTACCAACATAGTTAAGAGAGTAGGTAGGGACAAAATAAAAAAAGCATTGCAAAGTCTACCCCTTGGGTAAAATAAGGTTATGATTTATTCCACCATTGACCGCAATTGATGGGCGGTAATGATGAAGTATGCGCAGGGCGCTAATTTCACTCGGGCCGGCCCTGGGTACGAGGGCCGGTTGGGCTACCTTAGCTGCAGGCTGTACCGTTTTTCCCCTTCCTGCCACCATTTGGGCGTAGGAAATTTGGGGATTGACGGGCGTTGCTGTAGGAGCATGCGTTGATGGGCGTATCTATACCGCTGTCTGTCTAGCCACTTTGTTGCTGCGAATTTGCTGAAATGCTGAGCAACCCCGATAGTTAGCAGGGTGCCCCTCCTTTCCGCAAAGTGCACATTTAAGCTGGGTCATGTCTTCGACCCGTTCCTCTCCGAGCTTGCACTCTCCCTTAATGTGGTTCTCACCACACTTCACGCAGCGTGACTGCATTTCGCAGTTTGCTGCAGCGTGGCCGAACCTTTGGCAGCGCATGCATTGAAGCATGTCGTCTCTTTAATTTATCCCAAGTTACAACCTGGTAGTTGAGGACGGAGATACTCCTCAGACTATCCAGTTTGCTGCTGGGCGAAAGCTGAACCAGGAAGAACGGCAAAGACCGCCTCTCCCGTCTGGCTCTGACTGTGGTAAACGGCTTGACCCCGATAAACTCGAGATCGCCGCTCGCTTTTTCACGGAGCTCCTTATAGAGCACCTCTGGTTCCGTGCAGGAATCTATGCCCTTCAAGAGGACCGTTTGGTATTTAGATTTTTTTAGATTTCATAAATACATTCATTTCTTCAGAATGTGAAATACATACAACAATTCGTATTAAAATAATATATATGAATAATAGAAATAAAGTAGTGGCATTTAATATTTTAAGAATAAAAAGGTGCCAAATGCCACTTCAAGTTAAACAAATAAATCAAATAATAATAATTTGGGTGGGGTGACCCTTATTCAAGAAAAAATGTACAATTTAAAATGAAAAAAAAAGAAATATTAACAATTCAAATCAATTATACAAACCAAGATAAATTATATTAATTTGCTTACAAATGTTATAAAGAACAGAGAACAACTGTCTTTGATAAACACCAGAAATATCTAAGTAAGTGTTTTATATAACAGGAGACAACATTCTTTCTAACTGATCGAAGTGAAAAGTAAGCAACCAGTCCTTTACAAGTTTCTCAAAACGATTTGGAAATATAAGTGATCTTATCGTAATCGGAAGTTTATTAAATAATCGAGGAGACATAACAGAATAGAAATTACGGAAGGCAGTAGTGCGGAAATTAGGAACAGGTACCATACATTGGATGTTACCACGGAGGTTATGGTTGTCCAAGATTCTGAAATTTAAATTTCCTGAGCGCTTGAAAAAAGTTTTGAGGACCTTATAGCAGTATAAGTGTCTTACTGGAAGAATCTTCAACCCTGTGAATAATGAAAAACTATGATGCAATCTATGTTTTCTGCTTATTTTTCTAATAACATATTTTTGGAGTGTCAAAATCGGTTTTATTTTGTTAAAATGCATTCCACCCCAACATGCTATACCATATTGCAATTTAGATTGAAAAATTCCAAAATAGATTTTTTTAAGCAGATCAGTTGAGCATACTTTTTGGAGGTAGAAAAAATGTCGAAGTGTGGAACGGAAATATTTTTTTAGATTCTCAGATTGACTAATAAAAGACATCTTAGAGTCAATTAAGAGACCTAGATATTGAAATACATCAACTTTCTCAATTTTGAAACAATGATCACTGCAATTGAAGTTGTGAGAGTATGTAAGCGAGGTGGGATAATATATACAATGGCAACCTTGCAATTTGAATCTTAGGCATTCAGGCTCATGGAAGAAAATATCCGGTTCCAAGGAGTTCTGTTGGGAAAGGCTAAAGAACATAATTTTCGTTTTAGAACTTATGACAAGCTTATGTTCAGCGAACCATCACCTAAGCATATGTAGATCCCAATTGATTTCACAGACGAGATCCAGGAGGCTTTCGGCACCAAATGCACAACCAACGTCATCAGCAAAAGCAGTAACATTCGATTTGAGTTTTAAGCTGAATAGAGAATTAATATATATTAGGAACAATATTGGTCCCAGTACTGAGCCTTGTGGAACCCCTATGTTAGTAAATTTAAAACCACTCTTAACATTGCCAATTTTAACTCTCAGTGGTCTATTACTAAGATAGGATCTGAACCAGTCCCTCATAAAACTTCTTAAACCCAAATTTTCTAGTTTAGTAACCATTATATCATGGTTCACCATATCAAACGCTTTAGTGATATCAACGTAGAGTCCAGCAGTGAACTTTTTGATATCTAGGTTATTGAAGATATCAGAGCAAAATTTCAGAAGAGCATCTTCCGTTGATTTATTTTTTTGAAAACCAAATTGCAGAGGATTTAAAAATTGTTTTTTATTTAAAAAATCAATAAGTCTTTTTTTAATCCTTTTTTCAAAAATTTTACTAATTGTAGAAAGAATTGATATGGGTCTGTAATTGCTTACTTCTTTCTCTGAACCTTTTTTATAGATTGGAACAATATCAGCACATTTCAATGCTTCAGGAAAGTTTCCTGATAATACGCTTCTATTGAATATAAAGGCTAAAACATCTACTATGAAACACGCAATATTTTTAAGCACCTTAGATGAAATTCCATCAGGTCCACAAGAATCCGAATTTTTAAAACTTCCAATACATTTAAGGAGTTCTAAACCAGTTATGGGTTCAAAGAAAAACGAGTTTTGGGTCAAAGGATCACCATAAATAATTGCAGATCTGCAAGAAGTACAGTTAGAAGAAAAAGAAGACTGCAAGGAGTTTGTTGCATTGACAAAGTAATCAATAAATGTACTGGCAATAATGTTTTTATCAGATACCAAATTTTCGCCAACTTTAATGTTAATATCCTTTTTGGAAGATGTAGGCTTGTTGAGCATACTGTTTACCAATTTCCATTCATTTTTAATATCGCCTTTAGCCCGATCAAATTGGTTGCTGTAATAGCGGTCTCTACAAAGCGGAACATCTTTTCTAAGTTTTGAACACATCTTTTCATATCGTCTTTTTAAATTCAAGTTAAGTGGATGCTTTGCACATTTGGTTCTAAGCTTGTTTTTCAGATTAATTTTCTTTAAAATATAGTTGTTTATCCACGGTTTCAATTTTTTTTGCTTACATCTTTTATTTATAGTATAACTACATTGAATAATATATTTTTTTAAAGTTTCAATAAAGATATCATAGGCTTTCGAAATATTATCCTCCAAGTAAACTAACTGCCAATATTCATGAGAAAGTTTTGTTTTCAATAAGGAAAAATCGATTTCAGTTTTTTCAACACTTAAAACAGGAGATGAATTTTCGGGTTTATTGAGGCAGCTCACTAAAATACCTGTCATGGCATGGTCAGTAATACCTAGATCAAAAATACATTTTTCAACTGTGCTTAACGAGCAGTTGGAAAAACGACCATAAATATGATCTAAACATTTCCCAGACGCAGGTCTTGTTTGTTCGTTGATAAAGGAGGCTAAGTCATGAGATGCAAGAACCGACAAATAAGCAGAAACGGCATCAGAATTCTCCAAAATGTCGATATTAATGTTTCCTAAAATGATTAAATTCTTTGAATTTTCTCTATCCAAAAGATTAAAAAATTCTTCCATAAACACCAACGCACTATATTTATGAAGTCTATAAATGCAAAGAATAACAATTTCTTCTCGATCTTGTTTAAAAGACAGTTTTAAAATGTCGGCACTCAAAAAATCTATTTCCGTTGGAACGCATTCATAACCATCCCTAACAAAACAACCCACACCGCCAGCACAGTAATCATCATTCGTTTTAGCAAAAAATTTGAGCCCAGGCAAAGTATAATCACTTATCTCAAACTTATATATCCAAATCTCAGAAACGAATAAAAAGTCAGGGATACATGCAAAAGAATCTAAATGAGAAACAAGGCAAGCAAAATTCTCTCTTAAACTTCTGATATTCTGGTGAATCAAAGAAAGTTTGTTAGAGCAGTAATTTTTAGAAATTAAAATTTGTTCACAATTGTTATAAGAGTTCAAAAGATTAAAGGTAGGAACATCATCACTAATAAATTCAAAATTCAAATTCATTTAAAGTTGAGAGAAAAAAAAAATTATAAAATGTTATTTAGGTCTTCAAAAGACCTTATTGGGATGGGATCACTACCTTCAATCTTTCTCATCAGAATTCTATTGTTTTTAATCCATACGTATTTATATAATTTCTCCTTCTTAATCGCCTTTGCTTGCATCAACAATGCATGAGTGTACTTCGTTAGTGCATCATTAATGTAGATAGCTCGCCTCTGTCCACTGCTGTTGCTGTTGCTGCTGTGTGCACACCAAGAATTCATTTTTTGTTGATTTTTTGACTTCTCTTTCATAATACGCTGCTTAAGAGATTTATCAGCTAGTTCTATGAAAATAACTGGTTTGCTCTCTTGATTTTTTTCGCTCGACTCTCTGCCTCTCCTTTTTTTAACATAGCACTTGCTTATATCGCAATCATTCACCTCAACATCAATAGCTTCACGGAAGATCTTTTGTGCAACACTCTTGGAGTTGTTGTCATTGATGTCGTTTAATCCCGTGATTTCGATGCAGTTAGCTAATTGGCTTTGTTGTTGCCAATGTAACCTGTTTCCTAGAAGATGAACTCTAGATTTAAGCAATTCGTTCTCTTTTGTTAAAGCTGATAGAGAAACTAGAAATTCTTTATTAACCGCTTCTAAGTTTGTAATTTTTTTGTAAATCATTTGCAGGGTAATTTGATCTTGATTTTCTACACTAGTTTTCTCTTGTGTTGGCGCAATATCAGTGTATTGAACTAAATTTTCACCACTCGAAGAGCTTTGGTTTAAATTGACATTCGGCATCGTAACACTGCCTGGCACATGATCGGGCTGATGAATAGTTGAACGTCTTTTCGCAAAGCACTTTTTACATCGGAATGATTTATTTTTGGTTTTCATAAAATCGAGATCGTCTTTTAGTAGAACGACACATGCACCATGAAATGACCAATTACAATCACTACACGAAATTCGCAATGAATCGTTTTTTAATATTTTTTTTTGAACACTCTGTGCAATTCATTATTGAAAATTGTCTTAACTCAAATGAGATGCGCACCCCACGACACTTGGAGAGAGAATTTATCCTCTTTGGGGGTAAAACTGAAGAACTCAGTTGTAGATTGTTTTAAAACACCTTTTATGATTTTATGCTGCGCCACTGTGGAGCAGTGGATAGCATGCCTATCTTTACTAAGTCTTTTAATATAAAAATTTTGGCCTATGGCCGACTAACACAGTTCTATTGTTTCTTGTAAATCCATTTTATAGGTGTTGATGGATGGCACCTTTTCTTTCTTATTTTGGGGCTGTTGAGTCTGCTGCTGTTGTATCTGCTGCTGTGATTTTTGTTGCCTTTGCTCCTTGGGCATTGGCCGCTGCTGTGACTGTATAACCGGCAGCTTTTCTTTGGACTGCTGTTTGGTTTGTTGCTGTGGCAGCTGTTCTTGTTGTGGCTGCTGCTGCTGGAGATGAAGCTTGGGCTGCTGTGCTGCTAGCTGCACTTCATGTTGGGGTGCCCCTTTCTGTGGCGCCTGAGCTGCTTTCTTCTGCTCACGCTCTTGTTTTTCTTTTTCGCGGCGAGCTTCTTGTTTCGCTTTCAACTTCATGATCAGGGGCGTGAGTATGGCATTCAAGCGTTCCATCTCCCTTGAATTGCGCCGATCTGCTGGCTGATGGCCTGCTCTTCGTCCTCATTTTTCTTTTGCGCCTCATCATCTTCTTTTGAGGACGCCTCTGGTGTGGAGAGGTCGAGGATGTTACTTTCTCCTGTAGTATACAGTCCCTCTCCCCCTTCTGACATATATTCAATCTCTTCGTCGGAGCGCGAAGAGTTAAGTTGCCGATCCATGTTGACTGCTTCTGATGCTATGGCTGTAGTCGACGCCCCTCCCCCCCCCAGCTGGCAGCTCTGCTGGAGTGGCGGTTGAGCGCCGCTTCACCGAGTTCGGCACACATCGTATCTTCCTCCTTCTCTTTGCGGGAGTATCGGCTGATGTCGCCGTTGTTGTTGATGTGGTTGCTGATGCCGTTGCTGTGACATCTTTCGATGTACCCGCAACTGGTACCGCTGGACCTTTGGATCTCGTTGCTGGGCCACCTTTCGGTGCCCCCGCACTTTTATGCTTTTCCATCGCCTTTCTATCCAAATTAATAATGTTTTCTACCTCCCTGTTATGTAAAAAAGCCGATAAAATTTGATGCCCGGCTGGGATTCGAACCCGTGACCCTTGGGTTGACGGTCCGCCACCTTTTTTTTTTTTTAAATTTTTTTTTTTAATTCATTTTTATTTTTCCATTATCTTGAAACTATCTTAAAGCTGCCTCCTCGACGGGTTTCCACCTTGTAGTGGTGGGGAGGCTTACGTTTAGGTTTTCAGCTGGCCAGCTGTGAATTTCTTAGATCTGCTACGGTTAACACGAGCACGGACAGACTCACAACGAGCCGAACTTGAGGACTGCTCAAGGAAAGGTGAAGAAAGGAAAGGACGGCCTCTTGCCTCCGCCTGGCTCTCACCCAACTGCGAGTATGTACAACCAAGCTAGGCTAGACGAAAATCCGTCACGGACGGTAAATACTGACACACTCAGGACGAGCCAAACTTGAGGACTGCTCAAGGAATGGTGAAGAAAGGAAAGGACGGCCTCTTGCCTCCGCCTGGCTCTCGCCCAACTGCGAGTACGTTCAACCAAGCTAGGCCGACATTACGTTTAGAACGGTTTATACGAGTACGGACAAACTCAGGACGAGCCGAACTTGAGGGCTATTCAAGGAAAGGTGAAGAAAGGAAAGGATGGCCTCTTGCCTCCGCCTGGCTCTCACCCAACTGCGAATACGTCCAACCAAGCTAGGCTAGATGTTAATCCGTCACGGACGGTTAATACGAGTACGGACAGACTCAGGACGAGCCGAACTTTGAGGACTATTCAAGGAAAGGTGAAGAAAGGAAAGGATGGCCTCTTGCCTCCGCCTGGCTCTCACCCAACTGCGAGTATGTCCAACCAAGCTAGGCTAGACGACAATCCGTCACGGACGGTTAATACGAGTACGGACAGACTCAGGACGAACCGAACTTGAGGACTATTCAAGGAAAGGTGAAGAAAGGAAAGGATGGCCTCTTGCCTCCGCCTGGCTCTCACCCAACTGCGAGTATGTCCAACCAAGCTAGGCTAGACGAAAATCCGTCACGGACGGTAAATACTGACACACTCAGGACGAGCCGAACTTGAGGACTGCTCAAGGAAAGGTGAAGAAAGGAAAGGACGGCCTCTTGCTAGGCCGACATTACGTTACGGACGGTTTATACGAGTACGGACAAACTCAGGACGAGCCGAACTTGAGGGCTATTCAAGGAAAGGTGAAGAAAGGAAAGGATGGCCTCTTGCCTCCGCCTGGCTCTCACTCAACTGCGAATACGTCCAACCAAGCTAGGCTAAACGAAAATCCGTCACGGACGGTAACTACGGAAATTGACACACTCAGGACGAGCCAAACTTGAGGACTGCTCAAGGGAAGGTGAAGAAAGGAAAGGATGGCCTCTTGCCTCCGCCTGGCTCTCACCCTACTGCGAGTACGTTTAACAGGCTAGGCTAGACGACAATACGTCACGGACTAGACTGATCAAGAGATCCGCAGCTGGACAGCTGAGGATTCTAGGCCAACTAAGAGGAACCCATAACGTAAAAACCATGGACAAGACACACAAAACAGAAAACAAACTAGCGGGGATATACGCTAAACCGTCGGTAGAAGTCGCGGCTGCCGGCGTGGGCTTGGCCCCTCGAAACGAACGAGGGGAGAAGTCGCCAGTGACAAAAAACATTATCAATAAAGACAAGAACGACACAAAAACGGAAATGACTGAAGAAGAGGAAGACCTTCTTCTCAACCCCTTTGCCAATCTCGGTGTGGATGATGGGGCCAGCATCATAACAGTTGACACTGACGACATCAGTGACTCCTGTTCTGTTGCCAGCTCCAACATCTCACGGCTTTCAACTTCTTCAGTGCGGAGTAAATACCGCAACTGTAGAAGAGTGATCGAACGACTTGGCACAAGGAGTTGGGAAGAACTTACGGAACTGGAACGCAAACGATTGCATAACGCACGTGCGCTTCTACAGAAGGAGTCTGCAATGGAAGTTGGGCCTCTTGCCCTAACACCGGCGAAGGCTACTCCTGTGGAAGACACAAACGCGAACACGCTGATGGGACCACCCAAACCCCCTGCTGGTAAATCCCAGGTAAGGAAAGGGCCGGCCTTATCAGCTGTGCATGCAAATACTGACACGACAAAAGACAAGATGCATGAACCAGCTCCTGGTCCATCCAAACCATCAACCAGCCGTTGCGCGGTGCATACTGCTCCAACGGGCCTGGAAGGTGGGGAGGTAACCACGGGAGTGGATGAGTTAGAGGAGTCGCACTCGAATTGCGTTCGGGCTCAGAACCCTGAATGCAGTCCGGATGCGTCCACCTCTTCTCAGCCAGGGGATTGCAAACCGACCGACTCAACAATGGACTCCGTGAAGACTGTTTTGGAGGCCCGAGCTGAGCGTCGCAAGCGCAAGGTGAAAGGTCTCCTGGACGATAAGCAAGTACTCCGCAGGCAAAATCGGAACGCTGAGAGGATCATCCGGCGGCTAGGTAAGAAGAATCCTGAATCCTTAACGGCCAAGGAAAAGCTAGCCCTGGATAGATCCACTCAGAGACTATCGACCACGACATTAAGCACGGGTACGGACAGACGAACCAAGGACAAGCCGAACTAGGAGACTGCTCAAGGGGCGGTGAAGAAGGGAAAGGAAGGCCTCTTGCCTCCGCCTGGCTCTCATCCAACTGCGAGTACGTCCAACCAAGCTAGGCCAGACGACAATCCGTTACGGACGGATAGTACATGTACGGACAGACTGACTCAGGACGAGCCGAACTTGAGGACTGCTCAAGGAAAGGTGAAGGTAGGAAAGGACGAACTCTTGCCTCCGCCTATCTCTCGCCCAACTGCGAGTGATTCCAAAAGAGCTAGGCATGACGACACTACGTCACCAGCTGTTCCCTCACCGGGGAACAAGAAGAAGAAAGCCAAATTCTCCCGGGTGACCATGGAGGTCCAACAGACTGCGATTGCAGACTTTGGCAACCCTTTAAGGAAACTGACGGATGATCAATGGCAATTGATAGAACTTAGAATTCTGGACGGGGTAAACGAGGCTATCGTCAAGAACAGGCCTCCGCCACTCTTCGGTAGCCTCAGCACTGTCCACGGATTCAAGGTGATGACATGTGAAGACGGCAACACTCTCACATGGCTCCGAGAGTTCATCGAGAAGACCGAAGCTCCTTGGCCGAACGCTGACCTTCGACTAATTAGTAAGAAGGAAATCAGCGAACTGAGCAGGCCAAAGGCAGTGCTGACACTTAAGGGACCCGTGATACCAAGAGACCGGATAGAACGGAACCTCAAGTCCCTGAACACCGAACAACTCAGCCAGAATTGGGAGGTTGTTCAGGTTAACGAACCAACCAAAGATGGCACCGAAGTGATTGTGAGTCTAAGCCACAAATCGATGCCACTTCTGCGGAAAATTGGCTACAAAGTGCGCGTTGGAACAAACCGATGCAAGCTTAGATTCATAGCCAATAAGAAAAAACAGGTAAATAAGGAGGTGGTAGTTAATAACTTATCATGAAATTTTTACAAATAAATCTTCATCATAGTAAAGCTGCCAGCGCCAACCTGGTCTACCTCATGGAGAGTAGACAAATAGACATTGCCCTAATTCAAGAACCCTGGATATCAGGCGGCAGAATTAGGGGGCTCCACTCAAAAGGACTTACACTGTTTAAATCCTCTTACACAGGTACCAACAGTAATTATAGAACATGTATTGTAGCTAAAAAACATGTATATAAAGTTAGCAGGACACTTTTAGAAATTCATGTTAAAAACTATCCTATCATTAGTTGCTAATTAATTGCGAATTAGTTACGCAAAAAAAAAATTAATTGCGTTTTTGGTTTAGGAAAAAATGGGTGTCCTGCTAACTTCATATGAACTTAGCAGGACAAATTTCTCATAAATAGAGATAATCGAGGTGAAAAAAGTTTATTATTGAGGACTAATTAATTGCGAATAAGTTACGCAAAAAAAAATTTTATTGCATTTTTGGTTTGCGAAAAAATGGGTGTCCTGCTAACTTCATATGAACTTAGCAGGACAACTTTCTCAAAAATAAAGATAATCGAGCTGAAAAAAAGTTTATTATTGAGAACTAATTAATTGCGAATTAGTTACGCAAAAAAAAATTTAATTGCATTTTTGGTTTGCGAAAAAATGGGTGTCCTGCTAACTTCATATGAACTTAGCAGGACAACTTTCTCAAAAATAAAGATAATTGAGCTGAAAAAAGTTTATTATTGAGAACTTATTAATTGCGAATTAGTTACGCAAACAAAAATTTTATTGCATTTTTGGTTTGCGAAAAAATGGGTGTCCTGCTAAGTTCATATGAAGTTAACAGGACACCCACTTTTTCGCAAACCAAAAATGCAATAAATTTTTTTTTGCGTAACTAATTCGCAATTAATTAGCTCTCAATAATCTAATTTTTTTAGCTCGATTATCTTTATTTTTGAGAAAGTTGTCCTGCTAAGTTCATATGAAGTTAGCAGGACATCCATTTTTTCGCAAACCAAAAATGCAATAAAATTTTTTTTTGCGTAACTAATTCGCAATTAATTAGTTCTCAATGAAAAACTTTTTTTTGGCTCGATTATCTTTATTTTTGAGAAAGTTGTCCTGCTAAGTTCATATGAAGTTAGCAGGACATCCATTTTTTCGCAAACCAAAAATGCAATTAAATTTTTTTTTGCGTTACTAATTCGCAATTAATTAGTTCTCAATAATAAACTTTTTTCAGCTCGATTATCTTTATTTTTGAGAAAATTGTCCTGCTAAGTTCATATGAAGTTAGCAGGACATCCATTTTTTCGCAAAGGAAAAATGCAATTAAATTTTTGTTTGCGTAACTAATTCGCAATTAATTAGTTCTCAATTGTCAAATTTTTTCATCTCGATTATCTTTATTTTTGAAAAAAATGTCCTGCTAAGTTCATATGAAGTTGGCAGGACACCCATTTTCTCGCAAACCAAAAATGCAATTACATTTTTTTTTGCGTAACTAATTCGCAATTAATTAGTTCTCAATTGTCAAATTTTTTCAGCTCGATTATCTTTATTTTTGAAAAAAATGTCCTGCTAAGTTCATATGAAGTTAGCAGGACACCCATTTTTTCGCAAACCAAAAATGCAATTAAATTTTTTTTTGCGTAACTAATTCGCAATTAATTAGTTCTCAAAAACCAACTTTCTTCAAATCATTAATCTTCATTTTTGGGAAAGTTGTCCTGCTAAGTTCACGTTTTCACAAACGAACAAAAAATTATTTTTTTTTTACGTAACTAATTCGCAATTAATTAGCTCTCAATAATCAAATTTTCTCAGCTCAATTATCTTTATTTTTGAGAAAGTTGTCCTGCTAAGTTCATATGAAGTTAGCAGGACACCCATTTTTTCGCAAACCAAAAATGCTATAATTTTTTTTTTGCGTAACTAATTCGCAATTAATTAGTTCTCAAAATCATTTTTTTTTTAATCGTTTATACACATTTTGGAGAAAGTTGTCCTGCTAAGTTCATATGAAGTTGGCAGGACACCCATTTTCTCGCAAACCAAAAAAGCAATTAATTTTTTTTTTGCGTAACTAATTCGCAATTAAGTAGCAACTAATGATAGGATAGTTTTTAACATGAAGTTCCAAAAGTGTCCTGCTAACTTTATATACATCTAGAAAACAGATTAATCTCTTTCTTCTATCCACATACAGCAACCTAGATCAAACTGCGATAAAGTTGGAGCGCGATGGGCCTCCACCGCTTATCTTGGCATCATGCTATATGCCGTACGATGGGACGGAGGGACCTCCTGCAAATGTCACGTGCCAACTTGTTCAACGCGCAGCTGTGGAGAAATGGGACCTTGTGATAGGATGTGATTCTAATTCACATCATATTCAATGGGGCAGCACTGATATCAATGATCGGGGTGAGTCTCTTTTTGAATTTATCATAGAAAATAACATACTAGTAGCGAATAGAGGTAATGAACCAACATTTGTCACTAAGAACCGCGAGGAAGTACTCGATATCACCCTTGTGAGCAACTCGAATACTGTCTCAATAGAACAATGGAAGGTACTTAAGGAAGAATCTTTTTCCGATCACAGGTTAATTGAATTCTTTATACTTAGTACAACAAACTCTGGAAAACCTTTTAGAAACTTCAGGAAAACTAACTGGGATATTTTTAATGGGGAAGTAGAGAATGAAATCAAATTGCTTAATACCAATGCAATTGATAATCCTGAGAACTTAGACAAAGCTGCCGAGAAATTCACAGAAATACTCAGCAATGCTTTTGTCAAAGGATGTCCATTAAAACCAGGTAAAAAAGGCAACAAAAAACCACCTTGGTGGACAATAGAACTGGGCGACATTAGGAAAGAAACGAGGCGACTTTTCAATGTCGCCAAGCGCACCAGATCAGACACCGACTGGGAGATCTACAAATCCAGTCAAAGAAAATTCAAAGTTAATGCTCACTTTCCCGGGTGTAGCTCTAACCCAAGCTATAACCAGGGAACTGAGATATATACAGAGCACAGAACACCGTCGGACATTGTAACGGAAGACAAGATTAAATGGGCAATAAACTCTTTCTGCCCTTACAAATCCCCGGGACTAGATGGCATCTTTCCAATGATGTTACAAAAAAGTGAAAACCTGATTACTTCACACCTGAAAAACATATTCTCAAGTAGCCTCAGATGGGGATATGTACCACAAGCATGGCGTGAAGTCAAGGTTGTATTTATCCCGAAGGCTGGTAAACCCAGCCATACGGAAGCTAAAGACTATAGACCAATCAGTCTCACGTCGTTTACTCTTAAAACTTTCGAGAGACTTTGGACATCTATATTCGCAGCTCACTGAACCCGGAGGTGATTTCTCCAATGCAGCATGCCTATACGAAAGGCAAAAGCGTAGAAACTGCACTTCACTGTGTTGTTAATACAATTGAAAAAACTCTCAAAGACAAGGAATACACTCTTGCTGCCTTCCTAGATATTGAAGGAGCATTCAATAATGTGGAAAATGATGCAGTTAAGAGAGCCCTTGTAGAGCTGAATATAGAAAAGTCAATTATAAATTGGACTATGTGCATGTTAAAAAACAGGCATATTAAAATAGAACTTGGAGAATCACGTTTAATAGTATCCTCATGAAAACTGAATTGGTTCTCTTCACTAACAGAAGAAAAATACCAATGTTTAGATTACCATCAATTGCAGGGACTCCACTCAAAATCTCGGATCAGGCCAAATACTTGGGTGTGATCCTTGATAAGAAACTGAACTGGAGTCTCAACACTAAAGAGAGAGCAAAGAAAGCTATGGTTGCGTTCTATTCCTGCAACAGGATCTTTGGTAAATCCTGGGGACCCAATCCAAAAATTATCAGGTGGATGTACACGGCAATAGTTAGACCGATACTTACCTACGGTAATTTAGTTTGGTGGAACGCGACTGAGAAAGCAACAAACCTGAAAACCTTGACAAAAGTTCAAAGATTAGCATGCGTAGGTATTACGGGGGCGTTGAAAACCACTCCCACAGCGGGACTGGAAGCTATACTCAACTTGAGACCCCTAGATCTATTCGTGCAAGAATCTGCAGCATACAGTGCCCTGCGCCTAAGCCAGACTAAATGCTGGAAGCAAAGCACATCAGGCCATACTCAGATTCTGCAGAGATATGTGGGAAATAATGTTTGCACAGACTACACAACACCCCATTTAAACTTCAACAGACCCTTCACTACCTCTTTTCCTAATAGAGAGGAGTGGGAAAACAACCAATCTTTCAGTAATGCATCTACGATAACTGTCTTCACTGATGGTTCGAAGATGGACACTGGAGTTGGTGCAGGAATTTTCTCGGAAACTCTGGGACTAGCTAGCTCCTTCAGACTTCCGGACTTTTGCAGTGTCTTCCAAGCCGAGGTCTTGGCAGTGACAAAAGCAGCTACGCAAATATCAATGATGTCGATACCACGAGCTGATATCACCCTCTTTATTGATAGCCAAGCAGCAATAAAAGCAATTTTTTGCAACCGAGATACATTCGAAGCTTGTGACTTGCTGTCGCGAAGAGCTTAGGGTTCTTGGCATGCAGCATAACATTAGACTCTGCTGGGTTCCCGGTCACAGTGATGTACAGGGAAACGAGAGAGCTGATGAGCTGGCGAGAACGGGTTCGTCGCTTGATTCAAGTCAAGCCGAACAAAATATTAAAGTACCAACCTGTAGCATCAAACAGGAAATTGGTAACAAAATATTAGAAAAAACCAATGAAAGATGGAATCTGCTTGAAACATGCGCCACAACTAGAAAGTTATGGCCAAATTTCAATAAGCAGAGAACAGACAAAATTATGCAAATGGACAAGAAACATCTCCGTTCCCTTGTCAGCATAATCACCGGACACAACCTACTGAGATACCATAAAAAGAAAATGAGGCTCAGTACTGATGACCTTTGCAGAGGATATAGTGACGAAGAAGCACATGAGGATACCTTACACTTCCTTTGCCACTGCCCAGCACTCTGTCATTTAAGAAAGAAACACCTAGGAAATCATTTCTATGACGACCTAGAGGAACTTTCTGGAACTTCGGCTATTAGCCTTCTGAATTTCATCAACGCCTCTAAATGGCTTGACTGCTAACAGAACACATAGGTTTTTACATAAAGTGGAATACAATTTCCTAGGGTATCACAACGGATCTACATAGATCTAAGTGTGACGGTAACGAGATCAACTGTCAGCCCTTCTACCTAACCTAACCTATCTTAAAGCTAGACAAAAATTCATAAGAACTAGCCTACTTATCAATATCTTGAAACTAACTTACTGGCCCCATTCGGGCGCTCTAAGTTAAACTAATAACTTAATGCTAATGCCTTTTGGCCTAAGAGCTATCTTAAAACTAGAATTCATATTGGTTTTATTTTTCACCAAGAAGAATTGAAAAGAAACTTAGTATCTTTATCTTTATTTTTTTTAGTTTTATATAAAACTTACAAACTAAATAAAACTAAATTAAAACTACTTAAGACTAATTAAAACTAATTAAAACTACTATAAAACTACTTAAAACTACTTACAAGCTACTTATAAACTAGAACAGCCACAGCAAGCATTTTCGGTTTTTTTTTTTTTTTTTGTATTTTTTTGGTTTTAATTTTTTTTTTTTTGGTGCCACCCTGACTGTCCCTGCTTTAAACTAAATATCTAAACCTATGTAAGTCGGCCATGGCATAGAAAAATGCATAGATAACTTTTAGATATCCGAATTAACTTCGTGATCAGGTTTCAACCACCAGAACTGGTTCTCCTGCTTTACCCTGTCTCTTTGGTCCTGATCGGACACGGTCCTACTGAGCCGAAGGTGCTCGGCTCCGTCTTGTGCGAGGACGTCTCGACTGTAAAGGAGCCGCCGATCCACAGTTCTACGGCCGACGTGGTAGATTAGCGGAACCGCCGCTCTATCCTGGATCAGCCCTCGACTGTCTAAGTAGAGGAATGCATCGGGCGGAATAAAGCCGCTTAGACGCACACTCTCGTAATAATCGTTTTTAGGGTAATAAGCCCCAAAAATTAAGCTGTTGGTCGAGGACATTGCTCTTGCAATGCGACCTCGAATAAGCTTCAGCAAGAAATTATCTATCCTGTTTATGTAAGTGCCGTTGTATAGAACCAGGTTGGAATAATAATATTTGTACTCCGACTCTGGTGTTCTGTGTAATCCAAGGCAGCGTCTAAGACACTGCCTCTCAAACACCCGAATCTTTTCCATTTGAGATGGGGCAACGTTGAACCAAACTGGGCACCCATAGGCAATCATCGGCCGTATGAGGGCCATGTAGCAAATCACCTTCACCCTGCTGTCAAGCCGGCTGCTATAAAACAACCGTTTCGTCAGGGCAAAAGCTCCCCTAGCCCTGGACAGAGCAGCATTTATATGTCTGTCGAAATACAAATACTGATCCATCCAGATGCCAAGGTACTTTACTACACTTTTACTCGCCAGTGGCTGTCCATTTGGCCCTAAGATCACCAGCTTACGCCAGTCCTTTCTCGTATCCCTTGTGGCTCCAAGCAACGGAGTCCTAAACAAGATAGTTTCTGATTTCTGAAAGTTGATTTTCAACTTCCAGTCATCGCAATATCGCTGAATCTTTTCGAAGTCACGCTGCAAGAGAATTCTGATGACCTCGACTTTTGGGGCTGTTCTGTACGCAATAAGATCGTCGGCATACGCAATTGCCTGAGTTAGACTACTTATCAGATCGCTGGTGTAAATGCTGAATAGAATCGGCGAGTTGACCGCTCCCTGCTGAAGACCATTTTTAATATTAAAGGTTGTGGCAGAAGTCACATTGCCATTCTTGACAACAAACTTTCTACCATTGAGCATATCATAAAGCATATATAATAGTGGTTTACTAATGCCAAGCCTGGTCAGCTTTAGATAAAGACCCTCTAGCCATGCATTATTCAGAGCGTTGTTAAACAGTGTGGTATAAATGTCTACAGCTTCTTGTGGTAAATGTCGAAGTACAACGTTGGATATGCCATCGACTCCTGCTGACTTCTTCTTCTTTAATGAGTCGAAGATGAGCTGAAGCTCCACCTTCGTAATTAACAGGGAACTGGGCCCATTTCGCTCGGCGATTATGGCGTTTGCCAAATGATCTTCATTGAACCCGGTAAAACCGAGGTTCTCTGATCGCCATTGCGTTATGTCATTCCGAAGGTAGAAGTGGTGGAGCAAGGCTCTGTTTTCCAGGTCATGGTTCGGGCGAATGCATGCATTCACCTTGTACACTTGCTGGAAAGCAGCCCCCACAGCCTCCACTTTCTCCTGCGGATCTTTGACAATAAAGAGGTCATCGTCCAAGACGGCGTCCTCTGGATCAATTCCTGCTGTCAGAAGTACGTCTCTGTTTTCTGTCGTTCTCTGGAGCTTAAGACACGGAAGGTCGTTCTGATCGTTCCTTCTAAATATCTTGTTAGTTTGGGGAAACATACTCGGGTCGCTAGAATTAACAGCCCGAATTTTGCTGTCCCAATACAAATTAATCGACAACCGATAATTTTCTTTTATTAGTTGGTTGATGTTTTTGATCGACGACTTCAGTGTCCTAATCTCCAGATTGTGTGGGTCAGTAAACCGTCGGTACAAGAGTTTGAGTCTTGTCAGCAGTCCGCTTTTTTGTCTGTGTAATGCGTCAATGGTCGCATACCGGTACATGTCGGTTGCGTCCCGTTGTTTGTACTTTGGTATCGTTCTGTCCATTGTTCGTTTGATCGTCTCGTCCATTTGTTCAAGGTATTGGTCTATTTCGTTATTTGTCAAATTTCTGTCATTTGGTGAGGATATGTTATTCGAACTGATTTCGCTCGATAAGGCGTTGGTAAAGCGTGGCCAGCCAGATCCAGATAGGCACCACTTCTTGGAAACGATGGCCGATCCGTAGCCAGCAGGTCGACACCGAAAAGTTTTTCAAGCTCTGTCATAAAATCAGTTGGCTGAGGTGATTCCGGTGCATAAGCCGCGATCACATACATTCGCTTTCCCTGTTGGAGAGGAATGCACACGATGCACGCCTCTAACAGCCGAAACCTGCGCAGATCACTATTATATATAACTTTATGATTAATGCCTTTTCGTATGAAAATTGCGACGCCTCCCCCTTGAGTGGAGTTGGGTCGATCTCTTCTAACGATATTGTAATTGTTGTTAGTCAACTTATGTTTCTGGTTCAGCTTAGTTTCGCTGGCCATAAACACATCTGGACTTTGGTCTTTCAACAATTGGAAAATATTAGCTCTACGTTCGGTCCTAATCAGTGAATTTACATTCACAGCAAGGATCCTTAGAGGCCTCTCCGAAAGCGCGCCTTTAACCTCTAAAGTGCGATGGGCTAGGCAAAACAGAGATGATCTACCCTAGCCGCCTGCTCACTTATCTGCTTTTGAAGTCCTGTCAACTGGCCTTGAATTGCCAGCAACATGCTTCTAATTTCGGCCTGAGCGTCCGGAGCTTTAGGCACGAGGGCCGGTTGGGCTACCTTAGCTGCAGGCTGTACCGTGCGTCCCCTTCCTGCTGCCATTTGGGCGTAGGAGATTTGGGGATTGACGGGCGTTGTTGTATGAGCATGCGTTGATGGGCGTATCTCTACCGCTGTCTGCCTAGCCACTTTGTTGGTGCGAATTTGCTGAAATGCTGATCAGCCCCGATAGTTAGCAGGGTGCCCCTCCTTTCCGCAAAGTGCACATTTAAGCTGGATCATGTCTTCGACCCGTTCCTCTCCGAGCTTGCACTCTCCCTTAATGTGGTTCTCACCACACTTCACGCAGCGTGACTGCATTTCGCAGTTTGCTGCAGCGTGGCCGAACCCTTGGCAGCGCATGCATTGAAGCATGTCGTCTCTTTAATTTATCCCAAGTTACAACCTGGTAGTTAAGGACGGAGATACTCCTCAAACTATCCAGTTTGCTGCTGGGCGAAAGCTGAACCAGGAAGAACGGCAAAGACCGCTTCTCCCGTCTGGCTCTGACTGTGGTAAGCGGCTTGACCCCGATAAACTCGAGATCGCCGCTCGCTTTTTCACGGAGCTCATCAAAGAGCACCTTTGGTTCCGTGCAGGAATCTATGCCCTTCAAGAGGATCGTTTGACATTTATCCACTTTGGGGGTAAAAATGAAGAACTCAGTTGTGGATTGTTTTAATACATCTTTTATTATTTTGTGCTGCGCCACTGTGGAGCAGTGGATAGCATGCATATCCCTACCTAATCTTTTAATATAAAAATTTTGGCCTATGGCCAACTTACACAGGTCTATGGTCTCTTGTAGGTCCATTTTATATGTGTTGATGGGCGGCACCTTTTCTTTCTTATTTTGGGGCGGCTGTGGCTGCTGCTGGTGTTCTTCCTGCTGCTGTGTCCTCCGCTCCTGTTGTTTTTGCTGCTGCTGCTGTTGAGTCTTCTGCTGTTGGTTCTGCTGCTGTGTCTTTTGTTGCCTCTGTTCCTTGGGCATTTGCTGCTGCTGTGGCTGTTTTACTGGCAGCTTTTCTTTGGGCTGCTGCTTGGTTTGTTGCTGTGGCAGCTGTTCTTGTTGCTGCTGCTCTTGGGAGTTAGGCTTTGGCTGCTGTGCTGCTAGCTGCAATCCGTGATGGGGTGCCCCTTTCTGTGGCGCCTGAGCTACTTTCTTCCGCTCGCGCTCTTGTTTTTCCTTTTCGCGGCGAGCTTCTTGTTTTGCTTTTAGCTTCATTATCAGGGGCGTAAGTATGGAATTCAGGCGTTCCATCTCCCCTTGGATTGCACCGATCTGCTGGCTGGTGGCCTGCTCTTCATCATTTTTGTTTTGCGCCTCGTCATCTTCTTCTGAGGACGCCTCTGGTGTCGAGAGATCGAGGATGTTACTATCTCCTGTAGTATACAGTCCCTCTCCCCCTTCTGACATGTATTCGATCTCTTCGTCGGAGTGCGAAGAGTTGAGTTGCCGATCCATGTTTGATGCTGCTCCTATGGCTGTAGACGACGCCCCTCCCCCCCCAGCTGGCAGCTCTGCTGGAGTGGCGGTTGAGCGCCGCTTCACCAAGTTCGGCGCACATCTTATCTTCCTCCTTCTCTTTGCGGGAGTATCGGGTGATGTCGCCGTTGCTGTTGATGTCGTGGTTGCTGATGCCGTTGCTGTGACATCTTTCGATGTACCCGCAACTGGTACCGCTGGACCTTTGGATCTAGTTGCAGGGCCACCTTTCGGTGCCCCGCACTTTTTTGCTTTTCCATCTCCTTGTTGTCCCTATATATAATGTTTTCTACCTCTCTGTTGTGTAAAAAAGCAGATACAATTTTGATGCCCGGCTGGGATTCGAACCCGTGACCCTTGGGTTGACGGTCTGCCACCTCTTCCTCTGTGCTATTGCACTATTAAAAACTGATTGGTTTATTTAGAACTTTGAATATTCACTCCGATTTTATTTAAATTTCACTATGAAAGCCAATAAAGTGTGCACGCTTCCACAGATCGAGATCGACTGACGGTCCGCCACCTCTTCCTCTGTGCTATTGCACTATTAAAACTGATTGGTTTATTTAGAACTTTGAATATTCACTCCGATTTATTTAAATTTTACTATGAAAGCCAATAACGTGTGCACGCTTCCACAGATCGAGATCGACTGAGTCCATCACTCTACCCACTCCCACTCAGCCATCTTAGATATAAAATGGAAGATGCAAAAACTTAATCAGTATTTTCCAGTCTTAAGCTATGTTTCCACCAAAGGTTTATCCCAGATTAGATTTAATAAATTTTGTTGGTGTTTCCACCGCACAAAAAGATTTAAAAAAGATAAAATTTGACAGCACCTTCAAATGGCGTTCCAATTTTTCTTATGAAGTGCGAATGAGACAGAATGTTTGATTCGTGTGAAACAATGAAGAACTGAATGCGAGTCTTGAATGAATCGTTCAGCACCATTTAAGAAAAGGTTAGTTCGATTTGTAAAACTATTTGTCCTAGGAAGATTTAACTAGATTAATTTCTAATCTTCAAGATTTACGAAATAAATTTGTATGGTAAATCTCCGAGATTTGAGGGAGATTTGAGGTAAATCTTATTAAATCTCAGATTAGCGTCAGGTGGAAGTGTTGCATTAAATGCTGGCTCCACTAGACATAAACGATGTCCAACATCCAAACCACAATCCAATCAGCAAACTGATTTGTATGGATATGTCACTGCACGGACATGGATTTTTGAGACTCCATTGTTTTTTTTTCAAACATGTTCATAATCCGACCATGGCTCATGCTCAGTGGAGCCACCATGTTAATAACAAATTTGTAACCCGTTCACACGAAGAAAAAATATGTACAAGATTTTTTTTTTCAAATCGCTTGTTTATTATTGAAATTAAAATCTGAAGAGCTGAGTGGTTGGTTTTAAATTCAATCACCCATTGCCTGAGGTTAAGTCTAAGCTTTTGATTTTTCAAAATTTCATCTTCGTCATCGCTTTCTTGAAAACATTAATCATTGAACTCGTGTGTGTTTTTCCTCATAAAAGTTTCACCTCTCATGCTGGTAGTGGGGTTCATATCTAAGTAGAGTATGAATATTGATTTTTAAAATTATAAACAGACAAACAATGAAACACACTTAAATCTTCTGGCTCTGGAGATATTTGATTTATCGATGAAAGATTTATTAAATCTGAACTTTCTTGCCGTCACGTCGTTGTCTTTCATTCGCATTCTTTTGAAGATCTAAGTTACGAGCTCTCTGGAGTATTAAGGAACGTCTCACCGCAAGGGATCTATAATAATTTCCTGACTTTTTAATTTTGTCCATGAAATAGACATATTCACGCAAAAAAAAATTCACAAACAATTTATTCAATAAACGAAAATTTATCAATGACTTCATTAAAATGACTTTGACAGATTTGAGTCTCTTTAGCATAGACTGACATTTTCTATTATGGTTCGTTAATAAAGTCTGAGAAGTCTCTGCGAAGTATTCGATAAGGCTTCCAGCAAATTGTAACCGAAACCTTTTAAAGACAAAGTGACAGGAGCTTCAATTAAATTACTCTATACAATCTTTATACAGTGACAGCTTCATGTTTCTTCGTTAATGTTATTAACAGAGGTCTATCCGAAACAAAGACGCTAGTCTCGTTTAATTTTCTATATTAAGCTTTCAAACGTCTTTAAACAAGCAGTTATTGAAATCATGACTTCTATTAGAAATGTATTTTTGTTGAAAGCTTTATAGAAGCTTTATACATATCCAGACTTGCAGCATATCGATATTTCTAAGCTAATAGAAACTGAAATGTTAGTTGGGAATACACATATTATCGTCTGCTTAGACCAACTGACAAAGTTTGTTCACATTCATTCTTTGCGACAAGCGACCAGTGCAAACGCTGTCAAATTTCTGGAAGAGCAAATATTCTCGGTGTTTGGAGTACCAGAATCCTTGCTCTCGGATAATGGGAAACAGTTTGTGAGCAAAGAGTTCTCCAAATTTCTGCTCTCATATGGAGTTGCACATGTCAAGACGGCAGTCTATTCCCCACAGGCAAATGCCAGTGAAAGGGTAAATCGTTCGATTCTAAGCGCCATTCGGTCTTATTTAGATAAGGATCAAAGGCATTGGGATAAACACTTGGCTTCCATAGGAAGTGCCCTTAGAACGACGGTTCACTCTGCCATTGACATGTCTGCATATGAGGCACTATTTGGACAGTGCAAAGTAGAACATGGCTCTGAATACAAGCTACTGAGATCGGTCAGAGCAGTCAACATTCCAGAATTTGAGATTTTGCCAAAGTCGTGTAGGATGAATGTGATACACAACCACTTAAAATCTGCCCTTGAACGTGCATACAAAGTCTACGAACAGACTTACAACACCCGTAGCAGGGATGTGCAATTTAAGGTTGGGGATGTTGTATTTAAGTGCAACTTTGTTCAGAGTGACGCATTTAAACGTTTAAACGCGAAACTCTGTCCAAAGTTTTTAAAGGCGAAGGTTAAATCTGTTCGTGGCAACAGCCTTTACGAGTTAGAAGATATGACTGGCAATATCCTGGGTTTGTTTCATGCTAAGGATATACGGTCTTGAAAGTTGTTGGATAGAAATTGAAAGTATCTTTGTTTAACACTAAGACTCATAAGACCTAAGAGTCATTTCAGCAAACAGTTTCCTTTCCATTTCACTCTTTGAGCGCTGGCGTTCCTCAGAGTGAAATGTTTTGTAGGGTCAAAATCTTAGCTTCAAGCCTTTAAATAATACGAGTATAACAACACCCTACTCAGCTTATATCTACCCCCAAACAAACAAAATAAAATCAAAGCAGTCGATTTGTTTATTGTTTTGTTTTTCTATGAAAATAGAAATAAAATAGGGATTCTGAAAAAGTATTTGGTGTGAAAATGTTCTAGTTTGGATTTTATTAAGAAATATATTTGTTATTTAGAAAGTTCTAGCTGTGATTTTTTGAAAAAAAAAAAATATTCATAAGCATATTCTTATATACGCATTAAATAAAACATCAACAACCAATGTTATTATCCAGTTTCTTTTACCATTAAAAAGCCTAATAAGGATATTCTTGCAATGCAGTTTTGGTGTAATTTGTCCATGTTCATTGTGTTAAATAAAACAAAAAAAAATAAAATACGTTCTCACATTGTATTTGTTTTTCCTTACCAATCATTAAAAAAGGAAAATAGATTTATACAAAATAAGTGAAAATACCAAAAAGAAAATCCCTTTCAAAACCTATACATGTGATTGTGCAAAAGAAAATATAACATAAAAAGTTTCTACGTGTGCATAATCCCAATTCTTAACACCTTTACTCTAAACAAAGAAGATATTTGGTTCTGAAAACTAGAAGTGAAGAGAAAATAAATATTCAAAAAGTCCCTGAGTGAGAATAATTCAAGAAAATTCCATGAGCCAATATCCCAGATACATAATGACAAATAAGTTGCTATGTCCTAAAGTCTATTAAAATCCTGTGATCATCGGTTGAATACATATATATAAAAATCTACATTTTTATTTTTTTTAGTTTTAATTTTTGTGTATTAATTTTTACTAGTTTTTTGTTTCTCTAGCTATTTAGCTATTTAATTTACCTTTTCCATTTAGTGTTTAAAATTGTGTTCTATTAATTGTAATAATTCTAATCCTTATTATATCTTGTGTTATTTCTTTAATTTTAATTGCTCCTTTCTTGTTCTTAATCCATTTCGTTTGTATGTATGGAAATTCATTCAGAGTGTTTGTGTGTGCGTGTTTTCTTTTCAATTTTGTTATACAGGTACCAATACAACGATTCCATACTTCTTGTGCGCACACGTGGATGGATTTGGGTATGTAATTAAATTGTATTGTAGTATTTTTTTTGTATTTGATTTGTATGTGTTTGCATATGCACTTAAACTTGAATGTTTTTCCTATTATTTTGAACTTAAAAATTTCAAGAGCAATTTTCAGTATTCACATTTAGTTTCATAGATTTTTAATTCCTGTATGTTTAACTACATATATGTATATGTTGTAATTTACGTTCATGTTAATACTCTAGTGCAAAAAACGTAATGTGAAAATAGTTTGTACAGGTACCTATCTACCCTTAAATTAATTTTTCAATTTCAGATACTAATTTAATGGATTTTAGTTTCGACTGTTATTTCTAATTTCCTTTTCGTTTAATTTTAGTTTGACCTAGTTTTTAGTTAGTTTACTTAACGTAATTTTCTTTCATATCTTCATACCTATGTATGTATGTACTTAGTTTAACATTTATATTTAAAATATAATTATTGTTCCAAAATGAAATGAACAATTTTGATATTTTCATTTGGACGGAAACAACATAAAATGGAATACTAAATCCCTAAATAGGAGTGGCTAATGGCGGGTAGGACATAAGAGTCCGTTGATTTGAGTTCTGCAGGTGAGGCTTATGGCCTTAGATAAGGGGCTGTCGCAAATACTGAGCGCGCGATAGCCAAGGTGTTTTCTCAGTTATGAGATAGACAAAGGGGAGGGAATGCTCAAGGGTACCAATAACACAAATGGTGCCCGTGCAGTGAAAGAAAGAGTAGGTGATTCAGTTCAGATAGGAAAATTCTTTGTTCGCTTCCAAGCATCATTAAAATCATTTTTATTTAACGTAGCTTATTTTCAGTTGTCTGTTTTGTCCGTTTGGTAATAAAAAGTTTACTGCCCTAGTTTATTTCAATTTTGCATTTCTTTTTTTTCTTTCATTTAAAGTAATTTTTAGTACAGGCATGAATTAAGTACGGTATTCCAGACAGGCAGGCCAAAGAACCCACCCCACTTCCGACGAGCTAAGCACATGCAAGCATGCCTGACCTGGTCTTCGCCTACTGGACGCCCTTTTATCCATTTGGCAGAACCTGTATCTGCAGGGTAAAAGGGTGACAACACTTGTTGTTGTCGATACCGTTACACCTTTTAAAAAGGAACAATTACGTGCAAGGGTTTTTATTGTTGAATATGTTTGTTTGGTTCATAAGCATGCTTAAAACCGAAAATGCTACTAAATTCACCCATGCGTTTCTGAGAGAATGGTCACACTGGCCACTTTTCAGTATTTTTGGTATAACTCGAAAACTAAGCCGAATTTGACAATTTTACTTATAATACTTTTTGTTAAAAATTAAATTTTCTATCGAAACGAATAGTTTGGAAAATTACTCCAAAAATTTTTGCAGGAAAAGTAAACAAAAACCAACATACAAAAATCGAAAAATCAAAGATTTCTAAATTTTTTTCTAAATTGCGCATAACTTTTTTCGGAGCAAAGATACGCTCAAGACATGCATAAACAAAGTAAACTGGAGTCTTAAGGCCTTAATATGACATGTTAAAAAAGCCACATTATTTGAAAATTGACAGAGATATAGCCGTTCAGACTTTATTATTTCTTATCATTTTTCGCATTTTTTGCCCGAAAGCCTATTTTTGGTACTTTATGACAAGTTTAACATTCCTAGCACCTAGTACCAAATCTTATGTTAATCGGTCCTGTCGTTCGGTCTGTAGGTCTGAAAGCATTTAAAAACAGCCGAAAAACAAAACTGTGAATTTACGTACTTTTTAAAAATTCTCTATAGTTGTAATGTCATATTTTATCAAAATCTTGATTTCAAACATTTTTACGAATGTGAAAGTTGCCATATTGTACCGGAAATGGACTTTCGGGGCAAAACTGCGAAAAATTATAAGAAATGATAAGGTTTGAATGGGAATATCTCTGTCCATTTTGAACAAATATTAATTTTTGAACATGCCATATTAAAGTCTTTAGTTTCTACTTTATTTTGTCTAGGCATGCCTTGACCTTATCTTTGCTTCAAAAAAAGTTATGCACAATTTATTAAAAAATTTATAAATCCTTGATTTTTTATTTTTTTTAGGTTGGTTTTGTTCGTTTTTCATGCTTAAATTTTTCTATAAAATATTTTGAACTATCCGTTCCAATAGAAATTTTAATTTTGAACAACAAGTTAAATGTGTAAAATTGTCAAATTCGGCTTAGTTTGCGAGTTATACCAAAAATAATGAAAAGTGGCCAGTGTGACCATTCTCTCAGAAACGCATTAGGAATTTAGTAGCATTTTCGGTTTTAAGCATGCTTATGGGCCAAGCAAACATATTCAATAATAAAAACCCTTGCACGTAATTGTTCCTTTATACCCCTCTTTTTCCGGTCTATTCAATAGGCTAGTAGTTGATGTTACAATAACAAACGAAACCGATTTAATCTTACACTTAATAAATCCTATCGAAATAATAGAATAAGTCAAAAATATATAAAAATCTGATATAATGAACTATAGGCCCATAGCAAAGCTCTCTTGCATTCCAAAGATTTTTGAACAAGTTGTATGCGAGAGCCTGGCATTTCATACTAAGAGTATTATATGTGATCAACAGCATGGCTTTGTGAGAAGAAAATCAACCGTAACAAATCTGCTTACTTTTTTGCATAAGTGTTCTAATGCCTTAGAAAACGGGAATGAAGTTGATTGCATATACACTGACTTTTCAAAAGCTTTCGATCAACTTAGTCATGCAATTATTGTATTCAAACTTAAAGCCTTTGGTTTTCCGATGTTTGTTATTTCATGGATAAAGTCCTACCTTGAAAAAAGATGTTACCAGGTAAAATTCAGAAATTGTCTTTCAAACTCATTCAGTGCTCACTCGGGTGTACCTCAAGGAAGCCATCTGGGTCCGTTTTTGTTCATTCTCGCTATAAATGATGTTACTTCATGTATACGCTATAGTGATATTCTTATATATGCTGATGACATGAAGGTTTTTAAAACAATACAATCTTATCATGACCATATTCTCCTGCAGGCTGATATTGACTATTTTAATGTTTGGTGTGGGAAAAACGGCCTTTCTCTTAACCCTGTTAAATGCCAAACTATAACTTTCTCTAAAAAACGAGAAGTGAGTGCTTTTGATTATTCCATTTCAAAGCACACACTCTGTCGTGTTTTTATTTTCAAAGACCTGGGTGTTCAATTTAGTTCAGATTTAGATTTCAAAGTACATATTAACTATATTGTAAATAAGGCGAGTTCCATGCTTGGATTTATAAAACGCTGGGCAAAGGAATTCAACGATCCGTATGTTACTCTTTCCTTATACAATTGTTATGTAAGACCCCATCTTGAGTACGCCTCCCAAGTATGGACTCCCTTTTACGAAATTCATAAAAGCCGTATTGAATCAATACAACATAACTTCATTCGCTTCGCCTTGAAAGGTCTTCCTTGGGCTGATCCGTACAACTTACCACCTTACGAACACAGAATCAAGCTTTTGCAACTTCAAACTTTATATGAAAGGCGTGTTAATAATGATTTAATATTTTTCCACCAACTTATCAGAGGTGAAATTGATGCACCTGACTTGTTAGCCTGTATAGGCATTAACTACCGCGGAGGATCCCACCACCTACGAAGATTTGAACTTTTTCACGTTCCTTTTCATAGAACCAATCATGGTATACATGAACCTCTTAATCGTATGTGCAAACTTTTTAATTTGAACGCTTCTTCTGTTGATTTTAACATTAGTAAAGTAGGATTAAAAACATTGTTGCGTACCAGTGCTCCACTCTCATAATTTTTTAACGCCTTGGTAGATACCTTATTTAAATGTTTTATATTATATTTAATTTAATTTTGTTAACTTTATTTTATAATTATTATGTTGTTTCATATTATATTTTGTATTTTGTTTAATTTTGTTAATTTCTTGTATCTTTTTATGTGCTTGTGTTAGCTTGCTTTATCTACTAACCACTAACACATGCACTCATGATGAGCCTCTGTTTGTAGTATGCAGCTTGCTTTAAGCTCTCTACAACATGAATTCTGAAGTGTAAAAAAAAAAAAAAAAAAAAAAAAAATATATCTTTTAATTCGGGAATTTTTGAACCGCAACACAGGCTCATGTTCAGTCAGGAACGAGAAACATTTTACATAAAATTAGAACATAAATGCCATTAGATAAGAGAGAGAAAAGAGGCCTTATCAATATAGTAGGAAGCGCACAAATGTGGTTATTTGGAACAATGAACGACGAAGAGAGAGAAATTATTTCTAAATATTTAGACGAAGTTTGCGAAAATACCATAAAGCTGTAAGTGTTATGAATAAACAAGTTAAAATAAATGAGTATTTTAACAATACTTTTCAGATATTAAAAGAAACAATCATAAATGATAGGGAAACTATATTGAGGCAATCTAAAACTATTCATATAGCCTATTGAATAGACCGGAAAATGAGGGGTATAAAGGAACAATTACGTGCAAGGGTTTTTATTATTGAATTTGTTTGTTTGGCCCATAAGCATGCTTAAAACCGAAAATGCTACTAAATTCACCCATGCGCTTCTGAGAGAATGGTCACACTGGCCACTTTTCAGTATTTTGGGTATAACTCGAAAACTAAGCCGAATTTGACAATTTTACATTTAATACTAAATTTTCTATCGAAATGGATAGTTCAAAAAATTTTAAGAAAAAATTTAAGCAGGAAAAGTTAACAAAAACCAACCTTAAAAAAATCAAAAAATCAAGGATATATAAATTTTTTAATAAATTGTGCATAACTTTTTTTGAAGCAAAGATAGGGTCAAGACATGCCAGGACAAAATAAAGTAGAGACCAAAGGCCTTAATATGGCATGTTAAAAAATTATAGTTTGTTCAAAATTGACAGAGATATTCCAATTCAAACCTTATCATTTCTTATAATTTTTCGCAGTTTTGCCCAACAGTCCCTTTTTCGGTACAATATGGCAAATTTCACTTTCGTAAAAATGTTCGAAATCAGATTTTTGTTATAACATGACATTAGAACTATAAATAATTTCTAAAAAGTATGTAAGTTCGCAATTTCGTTTTTCGGCTGTTTTTAAATGCTTTCAGACCTACAGACCGAACGGCTGGTCCGATTAACATAAGTTTTGGTACTAGGTGCTAGGAACGTTAAATTTGTCATAAAGTACCAAAAAATTGGTTTCGGGCAAAAACTGCGAAAAATTATAAGAAATGGTAAAGTTTGAATGACTATATCTCTGTCAATTTTCTAACAATATGGCTTTTAAACATGTCATATTAAAGTCGTAAGACTCTAGTTTACTTTGTTGATGCACGTCTTGAGCGTATCTTTGCTCCGAAAAAAAATATGCGCAATTTAGAAAAAAATTAAAAAATCTTTGATTTTTCGATTTTTGTATGTTGGTTTTGGTTTACTTTTCCTGCTTAAATTTTTGTAACATTTTTTGAACTATCCATTTCGCTAGAAAATTTAGTTTTGAACAAAAAGTATTAAAAGTAAAATTGTCAAATTCGGCTTAGTTTTCGAGTTATACCAAAAATACGGAAAAGTGGCCAGTGTGACCATTCTCTCAGAAACGCATGGGTGAATTTAGTAGCATTTTCGGTTTTAAGCATGCTTATGGGCCAAACAAACATATTCAATAATAAAAACCCTTGCACGTAATTGTTCCTTTTTAAAAGGTTTATTCAATAGGCTAAGACAGTAGAAAGGCACTAAGAATGAAACAAAATTATTTTGATCAACTTCTTAAACTTATTAAATATATAAACAGTAGAGTAGAGCTAATTAATAGAAGAAATAGAAGGTGCAGTTCAATATAACCCGCGGTAATGACGCCCGTGGGGGGCAATATTGGCATTATAGTATTAAGAATAAATAAAATATAAGACACCAAGGTGTCAGTAGGAAAAGCACATCAGAATAATAAAGACATAATAATAAAAAAAGAAAGTGGTGGTGTTTTTTTAAGCCTGAAGTTAGAACAAAATATTTAACTCGCGTACTCCAACCCACCACCGGTTAATCGCACCCGAATATTATGTACCTATTCACATGAACGAGAGTTTATATATACCTTTATTTCTTTTAATTTCAAAAAAAGCTCTCGCTTATTTTCATACCTTTTGAATATACCATGTATAGTTATATTATAAATGACTAAATACAACAAGAAAGGTGAAAATTATTTGTCCATGCATGAGCCAAATAAACATCAGGTCCAGCCCTGCTTTGCTTATCCTTTATCGATCCAAGTGCAAGTGGTTTTATCCGATGTTGTCGCCATAGTCTGAAGCGTCTGTAGGCTGCGGATTAATGGTCGGTTTTTTCTTTCAAAGTGCAATTACACGTGCGAATGTCCAATTATAGCATAGGTAAGAAACGAACATGGATGTGGGGCACGATGAATAGGGTTCAATGGCAGGAGCTGTCTACGATCTGTCATTGTATTATTTGTTTTTGTGAGTGGCATTCAAGTTAATGGGATGATTAATGACAACAACTGTTGATACTTTCAGTAGAAACCGGTGTAGATACGTTTAAAACTAAATATTTGTTCTCTTGTTTGGCAACAGTGTTGTAAGAGTATACTGATTCGATAATCAAATTGTATACGTACATATACATACATATGTATGTGTACATGGTACATATGTACATTTAGTATCACTCAGCAAAATTTAAGTGCATTCTCACTTGCTATATATATACTAAGGCCAATTATATTGTATTGGTTTCGTATAAAAACAATTTCGAGAATAAAAATAAAAATAAACATAACGTGATGATGCAGAAGAACGGCATCTAGATGTACAAAATACATCAAATTAGAGCTAAAACGGATGAACGGATTTGTTTTATTTTTGGTGAGACCATTTCGTCGCCTAAGTATTAGGGTGACACATACCTATTTATGAATGTACTTTTGTACGCATTTCCACCATTAAGGTATCTACTTTAGTATAACATAGCCATAGGGCATGATTTGGATTCGTGCAAAACAAAATCGTGTTAACCACAGGCTTACGAATACTTATCTGATAACTTTTTGACACGACAAGTAAAGAATTTTTCTATAGAAACCTAGAGGTATACCCACTATTGGGCGTTGAGCTGAAATCCGTCATCCATTTTTCGCTTTCAGCACAGGTTTTCGAGATATTCCCGATTAAAAAATTATGCCATTTTTGAAAGGTGATTTTGATCAATAAAGTTGGAAATAATGCCTTAAAGCACTAATCTTTTTCTTAAAAATTTGGTTGGAATCTTGTAGGTGACGTAGCGTAGCCCAAATAAAATTTTCTTCAAAATTTGTAAAAGATGACACAACGCCCAAATCTGAATTTATAAATTTTATTTCGATAAATAATTACAAATAAACAAAGTTTCTCGAAGCCGTTTGATTGCTGTAGTAAATTCGAAATTGCATATGTGTATAAGCACCGTAATCACACAATATTGATTAAATTGAAAAAATAGGTATTATCTTATAGGACTCTTCAAAGATTGGTGAGTGATCGCGCGACGGGGGTGGGGGGCGCGTCACACCGCGCGCCGCGCGGCACATGGTGCGACACGGCGTGACGCACTGCGCGTGGTGCGAAGTGGCGTGACGCGCCACGCGCACCGCGACATGTAACGGGTTTTCTGTTTACCACGCTCCCCGTGGCATATTTCTCCCCTCACCATTACAAAGTAATTTTTAGAATATGTACCTTTCACACACGCCTTTAAATATTTTTTTTAATACCACTTGCTGCACTTGCGTCACTAAGAAGCACTGACGAACTTGAGCATGTCTCTTTAAGTAATTGATTTGCTTTTAATTCATCAAATACAAATTTCTGATCACCATGACCATTGTGACTGCAATTTTTTAATTTTGTACAAACTCCCTCCGCCGTTATCTGCACACGAGCGTTGCAATTATTTGCATTTTACCTTTTTAAAGACATGACATAAAGCCCAAAAAAAACATTTTTTTTGCTCATATGAGGTGTGTTCCTTCCCGACTTTCAAACAGTTTGAAACCGCCAGATTTAGTCCAAAGTTGTTCCACACTTGAAAAAATATACTGGTCCGCACCAAATCTGGCGGTCTGAAACTGTTTGAAACTGTTTGGGACTAAACCAAGGAACAGGGTTATGGTTATGACACAACGCCCAAAAAAAATAACAGAACGCCCAAATTTTATGACATATCACCCAAATTACAAATACAATTCTACAACAACAATTTCTTCGTAAGGTTTTTGGGCGTTGTGTCATATTGCGATTTGGGCAATCTGTCTTTGGGCGTTGTTTCGCTACGCCCTTTTAGGTATCCTTAGTTGGATTTTAGTCGTTACCGTTTTTTCAATTTTTCAGGTTATGTCAGTGCCGTAGCTAGGGTAGAGCATTGTGACGCAATGCTCTTCCTTAAAATACCAATCGTCGCCTGGATAAAATAGTGTCGTATGTTACAATTTGCTACTTTTCAGGAGACGCATTTGAAGTTCAAAAAATTATTTCTCAAAAACTACACGGTGATTTTTTTTGAAAATAAAATGGCTTATGCACAAAAAAACTGCCCACCAAAAAACATTAAAATAAATACACTATTCTAATAATGAAAGAAATGACGGTACATTTTTCCCAATATGCCGATGTCGTATGTGATGGTTTATCTAACACAGCTTGTTACCCAAACACATACGACAAAATAATCACACATGCGACAGTAAATAAAAAAAAATGTTATGTTATTAGTATATAACATACGACAATATATTTAGAAACATATTATTTATTTAAAAACAAAAAAACCCAGATTTATTTTTACTTATTTATTCTTCGGTGTAAAAATATTTGTTTTATTCTCAACAAAATTAAAATAAACAAAAGTGAAAATTAAAATTTTAATTCTAAAACAATAAACAATTGATACATATTCGATTAATTAAAAAACATTTTTGATGTCTAAACATAAATATATCCGTAAGTATAAAAAAATCAGATTAATTAAAACATAAACATAAAAAATATTCGTAAGTAAAAAAAATCACATTAATTAATAATTAATTAATTTAAGTTAATTAACATTCTAGTAGGAACAAAAATATATAGACTTTAAAAGATCAAAGTTTTAATAATTGATTTTTAGAATAGCTCGATAAAATGCTCTATCTTCATTTTTTCCTAGATACGGAATCATACTTTTTATATCATTTTGTTTTTTGAGTCAATGGCCTTTGCTGGAGCTAAACGAAACTCATTTTGCCATAAAATATCATCGTTTGGCTTTTGAAAACGTCCGGTCCTTTTTGTCAAATCATAAAAAGTGTAATTCACTTCTTTGAATGAAGTCTTACGTCTTATTTTAAAAGTATTCCCTTCGTTGTAAATAAGAGTTTTGACTTTAAAAAACTGGATACATTTAAAAGCCAGGTTTTCGGACTTGAAAGCATAGTTTTTAAAATCCTTTTGATTCATTTAAAAAATTTTTAAGCTAACGTTTGAAAAATTCATTTTGTTTAAAAACCGAATTAAAATGACTTGACTGGGTATTTCGAAGTTTCGTAAATATTTTTCAATTACGCTGTGGACACAGTCAACTTCTTGCAAACAAGAATGTCCTGGCTCACAAAACGTTTGCGTTATTTCTTTGATTGTATTTGGATAGTCATGAAGGAATTGCAGGATGGCAGTCGACGTTATCCGGTTTCTATTTTGTGGAACGCATGAATCACTTTTCATATTTGGATGGTCATCTACAACTTTTTTTTAAGATTTTTATTAACCCGCTGGCGATATCATTTCCAGACCGCCCACTTACTTTCTCATTCCAGTTAACGCAGTATGTCACTTTTACGGAACCGGGTATGATAAGTGTACCAGTGAGATTGTATACACAAAGTTTTCTTTTATAAAAACAGTTTGATGTATACATTTTTGGTAGTGTAAATACGTTTTCTAGGTCATACATCAAAACGGCGGTGCTTTCATCAAGGTTTTGCAAGTCTTTTTCGCGCTCAGCCTTCGTGAATCTCTTTTCTTCCAAGTGTTTTTCATAAATCTGAGTTTCAGCTTCCGTACATTTTTCTTTATTAGCCCTATAAGGACTAAACTTATCGCATTAGTCTTTTTTGGGGCATGGAATGATAGGTTAAATTTTGTGCTAAAAATCTTACGATAAACATCAATGGAAACCGGATTGTTTACATTAATTTTGAGCAAATCATTCATCTTGATCACGACTGAATCTCCATTCCTCTCTGTTTTTCTTATGGGACATACGACAAACCTTTACCGGAATTTCAGTAAAATATTGTCGTATGTGCATTAAGAATGACACATACGACAGTTATTTACCAAACGTTGACTAAACAGATTTTGTATGAAAAAAATGTCGTATGTTTTAATTTTGTCGTATGTGTAGCATTTTGTATACACATACGACAAGGAAATACTTAAATGTTGGCGACCTTGCACATACGACAAGTTTTAAGGATATTATCTTGGAAACTAAGGCAGATATCGAAAAACGGATTTCACAAGATTGTAGAGAAAACATCAAATAACAAAACTGCATTTAAATCTCAAAACCTCGATTTTTCACATACGACAATATTTTATCCAGGCGACGCAATGACCTTCCTAAAAAATACCATCCACCATCGGTACAATTTTCCTTATTTTCTTTAATTTACAAAAAATGGATTAAACAAAAAATTTGTTCATGACGTCCGCCGCACAGTGATGGTTCAAGTTATACCGAGAGGTGGTTTCAAACCTCTTTAATCTGAAGCAGTCAACCGACTCAGATGAAATTTTCAGGCATTATAAAGAATATCGTCGCAAGTTCTTTAGCAGAGTTGTAGATAATGTAATTTGTAACAATTTTTCTATAAACAACTTTTTTCCAAGCCCACTTTTGGGGGCGTTTTTAACTTAAAAATAGTTTTTTGACTAATTTTTATGAAAACAACACAAATTGCCCTAATAACAGGTTAAGAGCACAGCATGCTAAATAATTACCCTGCCCACAAAATGTCTTTTGTTTAAATCGTTTCCTTAAAAAAAAAAATATTAGTGAGATACCTAGAGTCAAATGTGAAGAAAATGCCTTTTTTAAAAAGTTTCTTACCACTACCACTTTTGAGAGGTGTATTGGAAAGAAGTAGTAGGTACCTATTAAAACTAAGAAAATTTAACACTCTACTTTGTAAGCGATAGTCAAGGGCGTTAAGGAAGTCATAAATTGGATATTTTACGGCCCCTTAAAATTGTTCTTGACAAGGTGGATTGAAAATAGTACTAATGCAAAGATCTAGCTCCACAACAACACTCATATTGGGCAAGGATTTGAAATCCCATACAAAATTTAATTCAATTTTTTTATTTTGCGGGGTCTAAGACAAAATGGGTGTATTTGAAGGTTCGAGGATATTAGCAACTTATTTTGATTGTATTCGATACATGATGGTTCAGTACATTAACTTTTTGTTAGCTGAATTTTGTATCTCACTTAACAAAGGGACCGATTAAAAAAATTTGCGCTATCACAATTTTTTTCTTAAATTTAATCAGCCCTATCGCAAATACATTTTCCCCCGTGTGATACTCTCCAATCATTAACAATATTCGAAATAAAGGAAAAAATTCCTACGAAAAGAATAGATATCGCAAATTTTTTTTCCGAAGGAAAATTAGTGATTTTTCCCTGGAAAAAATTCACTTAAGTTTAGCTGGAGGATTTTGAAAATATAACGCTTAAGTTTTACTTTTGCCTTTTTATTCTAGTTTTGTCTGTTTATTCTTACATTTTTTATAGACGATAGAAGGTATTACAAATACTTTTTTGGGTGGTGGCACTGAATTCATTTAAATATTTGGAAGCTGGGGGTCATTCTGTAATCTTAAAAATGATAATCGTCAAAACGATTATCGTTAACGTGATTGTCAATGATTTGCTTCACGTAACGTCTTTCGTTTTTTTTTTCAAAATGCAGTCCCCTACAAACCTGCAAGCATGAAAAAAGTATTAAGTCCCCTTTCAAACGAAGAAACAAGTTGCTGGAGATTTTTTTGACGTTTTCTTTTAATCTCCTTAAAAATCTCTTGTATCTTTCACACGAGGAAACAAATCTCCAGGCCATTTTAAAAATGTCCTTTGAAAGTCTATTGGTTGAACACACCTTAACCTTGATGTGAAAGGAAATGTCAAAAAAATATCTTCAAAACTCAACCGCGGAGATTTTGTTGACTCCTCTTTCCTCCTGCCCTTCTCACCATGAAACTGAAGGTTGCCACCAACTCAGTTTCCTCGTGTGAAAGGGCACTAAGTGAGCTTGAAAATCAATGCAAATGATACCTTTTTCTATCCCTTAAGTTTTTTCGAATTCTGTTTAGGTTTCTCCGATCTCTTTGTCCCCTTTCACACGAAGAAACAAGTTGCTGGAGATTTTTTTTGACGTTTTCTTTTAATCTCCTTAAAATCTCTTGTACATTTCAAACGAAGTAACAAACCTCCAGGCGATTTTTGAAATTTCCTTTGAAAGTCTATTGGTTGAACACACCTAAACTTAGATGTGAAAGGAAATGTCAAAAAATCTCCTCAAATCCTGGACCGGGGAGATTCTGTTCGCCCCTCTTTCCTCCTGCCCTTCTCACCCACGAACAGTTTCCTCCTGTAAAAGGGCACTTTCTTCGGTGGTTAATCTGAATGCTATGATATATGTATATTTTAAGAAATACCGATCTCAATGCTTCAAAAATGTACATAGGTACATAATTGTATTTCATTATTTAATTCATAAACTTTGACAGTTCAATAATTTAAACTAAATGATTCTCTCAAAATATTTCAAAACTAGTTCGAAGTTATTTCCGGGGGAAATTGTATTCGAGGGAGATTGGCGATGAGAGTATTCAATTCTTGGGAAAAATAAAATCCGAGGGAGAGCTATCTCCCTCGGAATTGGCGATAAAGCCTAGTACGCAGATCGAGCAAAGACAAATTTTATCTCTACATTTTTTTTCTCTAGACAAATTCTGAAGGTGTAGAGATAAAAACAAAAATCAAATGAGAACAGTAGCGTAGTTAGAAATTTTAAAAATTATAAAATATCCTTCATTTGACATAAATTTGAAACTTTTACCAGAACTCAGATTCCTTTAAAGCATTTGCAGAGCAAGAAAAATTGATCGCATGCGCTTGAAGGGGAACAATATAATGTGGATGGATGAAAATACATTTAAAAGGTTTAAAATTTTCTGTTTTTTTCCTTCTCTGGAAAAAGGCGATTCTAGGGCAGTTTGGTAACATTTGGATCAAAATACACTTTTTCCGTCAAAATATAGTTTGTCTGTCAAGCCATCAAATGTCAAATTATATTGAAGGATCACTGCGATGTAAATGGATTAAAAAACTTCTAAAATTTCCGAAATTTTTGAAGGTTTTTACTTCTCCGGGAAAAATGATTTAAGGCACTTGTTTGACATTTGGATTAAATTAATTTTTCGTTCAAAATATAGTTTATTCTTCATCTTTCAAGCCATCAACTGTCAAACTCCACTGAGGGATGGATTTGCTGTAGATGGCTTAAAAAAAACCCTGACAAAATCATAAATGTTCACAATTATATTACTGCTCCCAAAATCCAATTAAATTGCCAACTCTGTTTGCTGATTCCAACCATAACGATTTAACTCGATTTGGGAATCAATTTAATTTTTTTATTGAAAAAATATTTTCCGTATCTGAATGTGGCCCTTTTGTACCCTTTCCCATTGGCTACGCCACTGACTGATTGAAAACAGCTGTTCTATTTATTCTATTCTCATTCCATGTCATCATTTTCTGTACGTATTTTATATTTTATTTCCGTCGTGCGTCCTCACAACGTCTTAATAATGGAAAGAATGAAACAGGGAGATGATTTTAGTTTATAAAAAGCGAAATATATATAAACCGTCACAATTTGTCCGGAAAAATAATGCTTCGAACATTCTTTTTCCGCGCAAAATTAAGTGGAGACTTTCTTTTACCTTTTCACGTACAGCGGTTACAACTGTCAAATTTTGCGTTGGAGCTGCGTACCGCTTGGAAAAAAATCCGAGATAAAATTTGTCCTGGGAAAAATTTTATATGGGGGATAAATTTTGTCTCGATCTGCGTACTAGGCTTAAGGCTGAATTTGTTTTTATATACTCAAAAATGGAAGAAAGATGAGGGCTTAAAATAATCATTTTTGAAGTATGCTCATTTTTTGCTTCAAAATTACTGAAATTTAATTTAAAGTTGGTGTTTTTTTTAATACATATTTACAAAAAAGCTTTGACAATTAAGTAAAATACAAAACAAACAATAAACAATTTTAATGAGTTTGTTCCCAAAAATTTTATTTTGTAGAGTATAGCCTAGTACCTTTGTATATAAACTCATATAAAGTTCAAAAAAAAAAAAATTTTAAAAATCAAGTTTTTTTATTTGAAAAATTTTTTTAATTAATTTTTTTTATTTTTTATTTAATGTACTTTTTATTTCATTTCAATTCAAAAAAGTATCTAACTAATGCAAAACTGTGAAAAAAATACACTGGAATTGCGGTTTTCTTGTCATTTTGATGACGACTACGCATTGTTTAGGAACACCACAATATAGGTTGATATGTTTTTATATTTTTACCAATTCTTTATTACGTCAATATGCATAGAATAAAATTAACCCGAAGTCGATAGCATGATTCGTTCTCAAGATATTCAGGACTGAAGAGATTCAACAACTATTTTTTAAAACTGCTATAGTAAAAAAACTGCTCATTTAATTTTTTTAAAAGTCCTTTCAGCACGTAATGAAACTTCTATCTATAAAATAAAATTCATCCGAAGTCGATATCTTAATTCGTTCTTGAGATATGGTGGATGAAAAAAAGCGATGGAACGTACGAACGTACGTACAAACACAGACATCTTTCTAAAAATGATGGGAAGTTAAAAATACTAGAAATTTTTATAAAAGAATAACTTTTTTTGGTAAAAAATGCCTCTTTTATTAATTTTTCAAAAAGAAGTTTTTTTTTTTTAATTAAAAGAAAAAAATTGAAAGTTTTGAAAAAAACTTTTTTTACCAACTTTTTTTTTAGATTTTTTAGAACTGGCACTTCCTAGATCACGAATATGCATTTTCGCGTCGCTACGACGCTTAGTTTAGCCGCAAATCAAGTTTTAAGGTGTCAACTTTGATGCCTCTAGGACGCTTAGTTTAGCCGCAAATCGCGTTTAAAGTTTTAAGTTCATTTATCGTATAATTGAGCGCCAATGTCAAGTTTTCTTAAGCAAAAGTACCTTGGGTGGCGAATAAACAGTGAAATATGTATGGGGGCATGCTGCTCCCCTGCAACCCCCTGTCTGGGCTCACTATAGGATTTGGGGTATGAAAAGTTTTTATGGAGTAGCAAATTTAGTCAAAAAATTTACTAAAATAACATTAATCGATCAACAATATTTGTTGTACTATATGCGTTTGGCTACGTTTTCTCATTATTGTTGCCAATGTCAAGTTTTTTGCAGCAAGAGTACCTTGCGTGGCCCGCTTCGCGGGTTCTCAGGAGTTTAACCCTCCTTTTTGGGTCCTCTGTCCCACTCACGGAACTCCGTTGCTCCGCTTCGGGTATTTAAAGTCGTCTAGCAGGCGCCAATGTCAGTCGAAAAAGTTTTTATTTTAATATAATTTTTTCAAAAAAAAAAAATTCCACCTCTGTCCAGAATCCAGACCCACTTCTGCCCAGATCCAGACCCAAAAAATATAAAACCAAATGTAATCAGAGAAAAATAAAATCTCCCGTCAGAATTGAACACCAATTTTAACTGAGAGAGAAACGAAATCTCCTGCCAAAAACAATCCTGCTCTCTGAAAAATATATTTAATTCCAAAAAATACTTAATTTGCAATCACCAAGAAATTCTTCTAATAGTATTTTTTAAAAAAGTACTAAAAATCCCACCGAATAGTATTGGGGTACAAGCCGGCGGGATTTTTGTGTATTTGTAATCGGCGGGATTTTGTGCTGCGGGATTTCGTTACTCTCCCACATATTTTCTTACCCATACAAATAAATTCAAATACTTCAAAAATAATCATTCGATCTGTTTTTGAGATATAAAGACATATAAAATGGATTCATGCGAATCAGCTCTGAAAATTTCATGCAGATCGTATGAGCCGTTGCGACGATATAGAGACATGACAAAAATTATTTGTTTTTACCCGCCCCATTGCTCAATTAAATAAATGACAACCGCCGTCTGCCTATGCAACGTACTGACCATATCGAAATCAAACAATATTTTTTTTCTTGAATTACTGAAAAACCTACCTACAACGATTACAATAACAAAAAACAAATACAAAAACACCCACCCCACGATGCCCAACTGACCTACATCAAGAACCAACCCAATATCGTTCAACCCTACATACCTACATACATCCATCCTTCAATAAAATATTTTGATCGCTCGCCTAGCGGAGCAGCAGCAGCCAAGTATAATGCAACAAATACACACAAAAATAACAAAACACGAAAGTAAAAACAACCAAAAAATATACATGCCTAACTAAATGACAACATATACTTACCTACCTACCTACAACTACAATCTTCAATCATACATATACTTACATAAAGCACCAACAAACACATTCTTTTCCTTTTTGCTTATTGAGGGAAGAGCGCCAATATCAACGAAAACCTTCCCCCAGTAAAGCATCTTCACAACTAAAAAGTAAAAATGAAAACGACAACTAAAAATACACAAAGAGTCAAGCATGGTGTTTCAACATGTGGCAAGCAACATTCATGGGTGTGTCAACATGGGTGTGTCAACATCAGACGGTGTGTCAACATTTATCTTCATGATATTACTATAAAGTTCATATACAAAGCTAGTACTCAACTCTTGTGAAATGAAAATTTTGAACCGCTTCAAAATACACATGAATTGTCATTTTATGAAAATATTATTGTTTTTTTCAGGTGAACTTTTGATACTCAGTTTGGAATTTTATATACTCACTTTGAGTGAAAAAACTAAATTGATTTTTATGATAGGTTTTTGGCAGAATCTTGAAGTATGTATTTAAAAAAATACTTTTATTTTGATTTCTTATTTTGTTGTATTTTCTTGTGTTGTGTCATTTTTTGATTGCCGGTAGCAATTAAATGCAGAGAAAACGACTATGGTGTAACCGGATGTAAGGGTTTACGCATATTTTCTTTAATTTATTGAATTTTCCTTGATAAAAATAAATTAATTGACAAATGTCAGACTTTTCCGCAACTCCATATTATTTCTTCGTGGTTGTACGTTGAGAAATGAAAATTATCGCGTAAAATTGATAACGAACCGGTTCATACATGTCATATTTCGCTCTCACATTTGGGTACTCACCTCTCGTTGCGAATTCCATCGCTGTGAATTAACGGTTGCTTTTATATGAAAATTTCATTTTCACTCGAACTGAGTACTAGCTTTGTATATAAACTTTATAGTAATATCATCTTTGTATATAAACTTTATAGTAGTATCATCGACATCAATTGTTTCTACACAATCTGATGTTGAAGCCCCCGTATCTATAAACATTCTTTGACATTCGAAAGTTGAGGAAATTTTTGGTGATTTGACAATTGAATGTTGAGGAACTTTATTGGCATGGTGATATTTCCCCGTAGAAGGGTAAGGAAAAGTGGTAGAAAATGAAAAAATGCTAAAATGGCGAGAATGAGAAGGGTGTATAGGTATTTATATGAAATATATGGGAGTTGGAGGAGAAGAAAAAATAGAGCAGAGGAACCGGTACTACGGTACTTTCTGTGAAATTTGGCATAGTGTTTTTTTTGTGTGTATGTGTAATTTTGTATGGAAGTTCTTCATATTGTATGACTGTATAGGTAGTATTTGTAGGATTTTCTTAAAAAAAAACTTTTCGTGGTTTTTTGAAGCTATTTCAGCTTTTTGTAACGATTTTTCTTCAGATCAACTTTTTGGTTTGCAAAACGTCGATCTTTGAAATTTTTGAGAAATAAATACGTTTTGTGCGGTTTTTTGTAAATAAAATTCTTAAATCATTTTTTCGTAAAATGCTATGCATTAATTGAGTTCTCTTGAGCAAGAGTACGAATAAACAGCGAGGTGTGTATGGGGGGCCACGCTGCCCCCTGCAACCCCCCTGCTTGGGCCCATTATAGGATTTGGGGTGGGTGCGAGGTTGGGTGCATGCAAAGTTTCTTTTGCATTTAAAGAAAAAAATATCATTCACACAAAATTCGAAAAAAATTAAAAAAAGAATAAAAATTGGTTTAGCCAAAAAAACTGAAAATATTTTTTTTGAAAGTTTTAAAAAAAACTTTTTTACCAATTTTATTTTAATTTTTAGGAACAGGCACATTCCAAGATCACGAATATGCATTTTATAAGTCGCTAGGACGCTTAGTATAGCCGCAAATCAAGTTCAAAGATGTAAACTTTGATGCCTCTAGGACGCTTAGTTTAGCCGCAAATCGCGTTTAAAGATAAACGTTGATTTTTCGTATAATGCTATGCATAAATTGAGTTCTCTTGAGCAAGAGTACCTTGAATTTTTTTTTGATATTTGATATTTTTTTGAAATCTAATACTACATTCTTGCATTTGGTTTTTAAATCAAGTTGCTTAAGCGAATAGTTTTTGAGAAATTAAATTTCAAAGTCAAAATTGAAAAAAAAATGTGATTTTTTTTTCTTAAATCGATATTTTTCAAAATTTTACGTAATTAAGGGCTTTTTTTGTGTTCAATATTCAATGCCCTCTTTATTTTTTAGTCCATTACCGAAAACCAAATGTAAAAATCTTTCTTAGTTTTTGACAAATTAAGAAAAAACAAAATGTACTTTTCTCATATAAGCCCGAAAAAATGAATTTATTCATGAATTATCCATAATTTAACCCTTTTTTGGGCTTTTTTGGTAAAAGTACCTTTTGTTTTTTCTTAATTGCTCAAAAACTAAGAAAGATTTTTACATTTGGTTTTCGGTGATGGACTAAAAAATAATGAGGGCATTGAATATTGAACACAAAAAAAAGCCCTTAATTACGTAAAATTTTGAAAAATATCGATTTAATAAAAAAAAATCACAATTCTTTTTAAAATTTTGACTTTGAAATTAAATTTCTCAAAAACTATTCGTTTAAACAACTTGATTTAAAAACCAAATGCAAGAATGAAGTATTAGCTTTCAAATAAAGTATAACACATTATTAAATGTGTTTTCGTTGATTTTTAATGTTTTTTTTGCATTTAAAGTCAATGTTTCAGAAACTGCCCCTCCCTGCCTCAGGGAGGGGAGATACAACTTTCACCCCATACAATTTTTTTCTTAGAATAACCCCAAGAACCACCCCCTGAAATACTTCCACTCAGGTCCGGGACACCCTGTATATTAAAATCTATGAATGGTGCTATCATCTTAATTTTGGTGTTATAAGATTCACTATTAAAAAGTAGGTACCCTAAAAATAAATAATAAATAATCATTTTGTTTTGAAATAGTTATTTAGAGTGATAATTATTTAACCAGAGTTCAAAATATTAGACTTGAATGTTCAAAACTCGAGTTCTGCAAAATCAGAAATTTAATGGTAACATTCAAAAATATTAAGCTCTAAACCATCCTCTAAGTACTACTATAAATCGATTTTTCTATGCAAAATACAATTTTGCAATTTTAACAACATGTTCACTGGCTTGCACACACAATAGGAAGATTAAAATTTTCTCTGAAGTTGAAAGTATTTTGCCGCGGGTTTATTAAAAAGATTCGTTCATTTAAATGGATTAAAAGAAAATATATTTTCAAAATAATTATTCACGTAGAAGTGCACAATAATCAATTTAAGAAATCCAAATACCTACCAAAGAACTTGGATTTCAATTGTCCACAATCAATCGATGCTATAAGCGCGCTAGCCGATGTGTTTATCGATTAATGAGAAAATTGTTGGATATAAAATTGATTTTTTTTTATCTACACAACACAAAACAATTTTTGGTTTTTTCTTGAACCATTCTGAAAAATATATTTGCTCTTAATCGTTTTGAACAACCGAATAACTTATTCACTTTTGACACACAATATAAAAACCAAACAGCGATGCAAGAGCGACAACCAATCGATCCCATTGCAATGAGATGATGGTTAAAATATTTTACCTACCCACTTATTTCGAGTACCTATACCTGCTCTTGTTGTTTGTCATACTGTCCACCTACAACATTAACCAAAAGTACAAAATACATTGTAGTTCCAACTTCTAAAAGAAAAACAAGACACTTAGGTATTTGTTAGATTTTTTTTTTTTTTTTTATTAAATAGGTATATGAAAAAATTTCACTACACAATTCACATAGGTATATTGAATAACAAATTTCTTTATTTTTATGCACTTTAATTTTTCAAGTGGTGTGTAAAAACACAGATTTAATATGAGGTGATGGGAATTTAAACTCGCCATGTCAATGCCACGAAAACTAAGATAGTTTTCCTTCAAACCATAACAAATAGAGTTATAAATCTATGATTAGATACAACAATTATTCTCTTAGTAGGTATTCTCAAAGTTGCTTTAACAATTCAATTTGATTATAAAATTTTTTTGGCATTGATATGACGAGTTTTGGTTCTCATCATTTACATTACAAATAATAAAAAAAAAACACTAGCACACATTTTTATATTTTTGGATTTTTATCCACTGGAACTGCTGGCTGTTGATTGAAGATATTTTTCTGGCAAGCAGCTGCCCGGCACAGGATATCTTTATGTTCATTGTTGATGCAATTAAATATTTATGTAGGTAGGTATTTTCTGAAAGTAGGTAGAAAAAATGATTAGCAAAGAAAAAAATAGAATGCAAAGATATTTATCTACATACAATTAAAACAAAATACTTATCTATTTTATTGATGTTTCTTAATCTTCCTTTTTTTTAATTTATTGCAGCTCCATATATCTATTTTCTCTTTTGGTTTTCTTCTTCACACAATTAATTTCACATAATTTAATTTTACAAAACGATTTGTTTATTTTTCCTTCTGCCATTTGACAGCATATTCGATTTCTATTCTACCACTTTGTTTGGTCATGCGCGGTGGAAGTGGAAAAACTACTTCACTCGCTTACTCCATTTATTATTACGAGAATAATATATGACTTTCTCGTTCTTACGATAATAATAAATTTACCTCGAAATAAAAAAATATTCCCCATTCTGGTGTCAAAATGTGAAACATGTTTCACAACATGGGTGCTCACTAGCGCCACCATCGATGGAATACCACGTAAATAAAAACGACTCCATGATAATACTATAAAGTTTATATACAAAGATATCATGAAGATAAATGTTGACACACCGTCTGATGTTGACACACCCATGTTGACACACCCATGAATGTTGCTTGCCACATGTTGAAACACCATGCTTGCCTCCTTGTATATTTTTAGTTGTCGTTTTCATTTTTACTTTTTGTTTTTATTTAGTTGTGAAGATGCTTTACTGGGGGAAGGTTGTCGTTGGTTCCTGGCGCTCTTCCCTCAACAAGCAAAAAGGAAAAGAATGTGTTTGTTGGTGCTTTATGTAAGTATATGTATGATTGAAGATTGTAGCATTGTAGGTAGGTAGGTAAGTATATGTTGTCATTTAGTTAGGCATGTATATTTTTTGGTTGTTTTTACTTTCGTGTTTTGTTATTTTTGTGTGTATTTGTTGCATTATACTTGGCTGCTGCTGCTCCTGCTAGGCGAGCGATCGAAATATTTTATTGAAGGATGGATGTACATTTATGTAGGTATGTAGGGTTGAACGATATTGGGTTGGTTCTTGATGTAGGTCAGTTGGGCATCGTGGGGTGGGTGTTTTTGTATTTGTTTTTTGTTATTGTAATCGTTGTAGGTAGGTTTTTCAGTAATTCAAGAAAAAAAATATTGTTTGATTTCGATATGGTCAGTACGTTGCATAGGCAGGCGGGCGGTTGTCATTAATTTAGCTGAGCAATGGGGCGGGAAAAAACAAATAATTTTTGTCATGTCTCTATATCGTCGCAACGGCTCATACGATCTGCATGAAATTTTCAGAGCTGATTCGCATGAATCCATTTTATATGTCTTTATATCTCAAAAACAGCTCGAATGATTATTTTTGAGGTATTTGAATTTATTTGTATGGGTAAGAAAATATGTGGGAGAGTAACGAAATCCCGCAGCACAAAATCCCGCCGATTACAAATACACAAAAATCCCGCCGGCTTGTACCTACCCCAATACTATTCGGCGGGATTTTCAGAACTTTTTAAAAAATACTATTAGAAGAATTTCGTGGTGATTGCAAATTAAGTATTTTTTGGAATTAAATATATTTTTCAGAGCAGGATTGTTTTTGGCGGGAGATTTCGTTTCTCTCTCAGTTAAAATTGGTGTTCAATTCTGACGGGAGATGTTATTTTTCTCTGATTACATTTGGTTTTATATTTTTTGGGTCTGGATCTGGGCAGAAGTGGGTCTGGATTCTGGACAGAGGTGGAATTTTTTTTTTTTGAAAAAATTACATATATTAATATAAAAACTTTTTCGACTGCCATTGGCGCCTGCTAGACGACTTTAAATACCCGAAGCGGAGCAACGGAGTTGCGTGAGTGGCACAGAGGACCCAAAAAGGAGGGTTAAACTCCTGAGAACCCGCGAAGCGGGCCACGCAAGGTACTCTTTCTGCAAAAAACTTGAAATTGGCAATGAAACTAGCTATAAGCGTCAAATTTGCCGCTAAACTAAGCGTCCTAGCGACGTATAAATCCAGATTCCTTAAATGCAAAAGAAACTTCATACCCCAAATCCTATAGTGAGCCCAGAGAGGGGGGTTACAGGGGGTAGCATGCCCCCCATGCATATCTCACTGTTTATTCGTGTTTATTCGCCACCCAAGGTACTCTTCCTCGAGAAAACTTGACATTGGCGCTTAATTCATGCATAGCGACTTATAAATAATGTTTTAACAAATAGTTGTTGAATCTCTTCAGTCCTGAACATCTTGAGAACGAATCATGCTATCGACTTCGGGTTAATTTTATTCTATGCATATTGACGTAATAAAGAATTGGTAAAAATATAAAAACATATCAACCTATAGTTTTTTTTAAATAAAACAAAAGTTGCTAAAGTTGTTTGGCTCAAATATCTCGAGAACAAACAATGATACTGACTTCGAGATAATTTTAATTTATACAGTAGTTTATATATAAAAATTGATAATTTTTTTAAAAATATTGAATTAACAGTTTTTTTTAAGGAAAAAAACTGCAAGCAATTTTATCAATAATTGTTGAAAACTTGTTTTTTGCCTCAAATACCTTGAGAACTAACAATGATATTGGCTTCGGGGTAATTTCATTCTATATACCTACTAGATCAGCGGTTCCCAAACTTTTTAAGCTGTGGAACCCTAAACAATGCCCAAATTTATTTCGAAACCCCATCCTGATAATAGCAAAAAATGAAAAACAACACATTTCAAAATCAATTTTTTATTTTGTGTGAAGAATGAATATGTTCCATTGTTGTTGGCAGCGTCCAGCCTCGATCTGTATTTAGTTTTCGTGTAAGTATACTTTGAAAAGCCTACTTCACGGTACGTTGTAACAAAAGGTTGCAAATTTAATATAGCTTTCTTGGCAAGCTCAGGGTATTCATTCTTAATAACAATCCAAAATTAGTTTAATGATACAGGATCAAAAACAAATTTTGATGAATAGGAGCTCTGCACATCTATCAGGGATTCGTATTCCTGTATACTCAGGGTCATAGGCTTGATGGTTTTCATTAGATTTGGATTTTGTGCCCACTCGATGTCAGTTTTTGTATCTGAAAAGTAATCTTTCGAGGCTAACCAAATGGAGAGCAATAAAATTGCTAATATATGATTGTATTGCCTTGGAAATCACATTTTACCCATACACATTACACACACTCTCACCACCAATTGAAAAATTCCAATGTTCCAATTTCCAACCCAACTCATTGAAAATTAAAGTATTAAAATATTTAGATCCAAAAAAAGTCAGTGCTGGAACAATTCCAACTGTCATTATAAATGAATAAATATTGTCCGCCAAATGTTACAAGCACTAGGCGTGTTTAGGAAAATGAGATCTCCTACGGCTCAATGTCAAAAACTGAGCAAGCGAATCCAATATTTTCTTTCCTCAATTATTTGACAGCAAAATTTCTGAGGAATCCTGTTCACGATACTGAGATTGCTGAGGGCTCTGAGATCTCATTTTCCTGAACTCGCCTATAATGAAACGCTAAATGTTGAGTGGAGAAAGCTCATAGGCGAATTTAAAATAATAGAAAGTTTCAAAACTGATGACATTGTACCACAGTGGATTTTTATTGGGGGCTATCGTGAATAAAATTTCCCACGGAATTTCTCCCATCTTCAAAAATTGGAAATTCCAACAATTGCCTACTGTTCCTTGCAGGTTCAAATTTGGTCGTTCAAAATGGTAGCCCAGGGGCCATAGAATATCAATTTTCGATGCCAATAAATTCCAAGAGAAACTGCGACCACAATTCACGTTCCCAGTTTTTGACGATGGGAAAAATTCCGTCGGAAATTTTATTCACGATAGCCCCCATTAGAAATTTGAAAGACGGTATGATAGGAGATTTAATGTTTGAAAACCTTTCATCTTACATGTTACAACCTCCCGTTACCACACAGTAGCGCAGCAGCTGAACGTAAATTTTCATAGCTCAAAAATATAAAAAATGATAAAAGAAATAAATTAAACACAATAACTGTTCAAAACATTTTAGCTGCGACTGCGTAAGAACTTTTGGGCAACGGGAAACATTTTGATCCCCCATAGTTGTTGGTTAAATATGCTTCTGAATACAAATTCAAAGACGGATGCTTTAAAAAATAATAATTTTATCGATTATGAACTACATGTGATTTATAATTTTTAATTTGAATGGACTGATTTTGTTTCGTTTTTGTTTCTACCACCTTTTTTTTGGACTGTCTACCACCACTTTAGTTTTCCCAAGTCCCATCACTGCTTTCATACCATTGCTGCGGCTCCGTCGCTTCATAATTTATCAATACATTTTCCCCAATTAATCATGCGCTTACTCATGAAACAGTTTATGACCTTGAAGTTCACACTTCGATTAAAAAATATAAACTTCAAAAAATATATTTTTGTTCAATTTTTTTTTTTGTGGAAATTTTCAATTTTTTTTTCTTTTATCGTTTGTATTTTACTGTTTATACTTTCAGAAATTTGTGGAACCCTGAAAACTCTCCCACACACTTTAGGAATCGCTGTACTAGATTATAGTAAATTGATAAGGGATAAGTTTTGCAAAAAAAAATCAACAAACTGTATATTCCATACAAACTATTCTATCTAAGCAAGCACGTGCAACCCAGTCGTGTCATTTGTTTTTTTCTTTGCAAGCGAAGTAAACCAATTTGAAAATGCACTTCATTAATTCCACCTATCGCGGTTAGCTTGTTTGGTAAAAATGCCGCGTGAAATTGTTTTTTAGATTTTATAAAAAATCTAATTAAAATTTTCACACTCATTGCGGCACGTCCGATTATCCTCATTTATTTTTGTTTTCGTTTTTAATGTAGAAGAACAAACAAAATGGTGCTCAGTAAAAACAAAACAAAAAATGCATATATGTAAAATTTTTGAACATAACATTTTTATTTTCATTTTGTGGTTAGTTTCATTTCATTCAAATAAATATCAATAATAGTTTAAGTCTTCATAATGATTAAAAAAGTAAAAAGAATTCAAGTAGTTTAAAGACTCCAAGAAGCTTAAAGACTTCATGCAGTTAAAAGACTTCAAGCAGTCAAAAGACTTCAAGCAGTTAAAGGACTTCAAGGCAGTCAATTGACTGCAGTCATAAAACTTTTATCAAAAGACTTAAAGAATGCATTCTAAAAGACTTCAATGACTTCAAGCAGTCTTTAGTATTGCATTCGTTTTACTTTAAGTCATTTAAATGCATGAAATGATTACATTACTAAGGACTTCAAAATTGAATGGGAATTACATTCAAAGTTGAAGTACTGAGGTGAAGTAAAAATATTTCAAAATACATAAGTCTTTTTAATCAATTTATTGCAATACTGAAATAATTGCATTCTTTCACATCTCTGCTCCCCATAGATAATTATCCCACAAACACCTAGACTGACGGACTATATGCATACTTATCTAACGAGAATTATTTGTAAGATCATCGTTATGATAATTTTGATCAAAACAATGAAATTTCAAGAAATCAATAATTTACATGAAAAATAGTTGAAAAATCGCTGTTTCATTTTTTCAGCTTAAATTTCGTTCGTTTTGATTCTGATCTACAAAATTGTAAATTCAGAAAAAAAATCATTTTTTTCTTAATGCACCTCGTCAGGCACAAGATACAACAAAAATACACAACCACAAAAAACCCAAATAAGAAAAAAAACGAAATCTCTCGACAAAAAAAAACAAACAAAAACAAAACCCTTGCATACCTATAAAATTCTTTGGATACAAGAAGAACGAAAAAAAAGACGAACGCACAGAAAACAGATATAGAGCAAACAATTAAGAAAAAAAACCCACCACCATTGCTTTCAAAATTCATTCATAGCAAAAAAAAGAGAAAAGAGAATTCATACCGAAAAATCAACAACAAAACCAGATACACATGCGAATGTTGATAATTCAATTTTAAAAATGTTGAAGCAACTTTAGCGACGCCAGCGCACCATCGATCACACACCCAACTAATAAAAACGTCTCCATGGTATTACTATAGAGTTTATATACAAAGGTACTAGGCTTATGAGACAAAATTTTGCGTCCAATGTCTCATCTAAGTCTTTGTATATGAACTTTATAGTAATATCTTTGTATATAAACTTTATAGTAATATCATCAGCATCGATGTTTCACAACAATCTGATGTTGAAGCCCCCGTATCTATAAACATTCTTTGACATTCGAAAGTTGAAGAACTTTTTAGTGATTTGACGTTTGAATGTTGAGGAACTTTATTGGCAGGGTGATATTTCCCCGTAGAAGAGTAAGGAAAAGTTGTAGAAAATGAAAAAATGCTAAAATGGCGAGAACGAGAAGGCGGTATAGGTATATATATGAAATATATGGGAGTTGGAGGAAAAGAAAAAATAGAGCAAAGGAACCGAGATACGCTAATTTCTGTGAAATTTGGCAAATTGTATCTTTGCGTGTATGTGATTTTGTATGGAAGTTCATTGTGTATGACTGTATGGGTATTATGTTTAAGATTTTCTTTAAAAAATACTTTTCGCGGTTTTTTGAAGCTATTTCAGCTTTTTGTAGCGATTTTTTATTCATCTCAACTTTTTACTTGCAATTTCGTCGGTATTTATTTATTGAAAAGAATAAATGCTATGGTATCAGGTATTGATTTTTTTCAGCTATGTTGGTATTTAAAATGAAAAGTAATTTCATTACTTTTTCTCTGTACAAAAGATCCTATGTTGGCCATCTAGGTATATATTTAAATCTATGAGTGGTGCTATCATCTTAATTTTGGTGTTAAAGGTTAACCATTAAAAAGTATAGGTACCTCTAAAAACCATAGTAATAAATAATCATTCATATCATCATATCCAAAATTAGCCACAGTCCACCCCCGGGAAATGGCGTACAATATTATGCTTTAATTTTTTGTAAAGCCAAAAATCCATTCTTTAATGTTTTTTTAGATTAAGTTTTTACGTGAATAGTTTTTGAAAATTAATCTTCAAACTCAAAATTTTGAAAACATACCTAAAAAAAATAAATCATTTAAACTGATTTTTTTTACAAATTTTGTGTGATTAAATAATATTTTTGACTTTAATATTCAATGCTTTTGTTAATTTTTAGTCAAACACAAAAAACCAAATGGTCCTAAGACTTTTATTTTTCAAGATAAACTTAATCTGAAAAATCTGAAAAAGATTAATTTAACAGATTTTCGCTTTCCTTGTTGTTCATATAAAAACAGAGAATCACCAAAGTGTTTAAACATTTTTTCTTTCATATACATGCTTGAATAAGCAGAGTAACTCGATCCTTCTAAAAAATATTTCATTTTTTTAAATCAGATCAATAACTGTTACCTCTTCATCCTCGTTTTCTTCAAGATAGGAACATACTCGAATAAATGCTTTTTTCAAACATTTATTTTCTGGCCTTCCAGTCTTTCGTTTCTTAAGTAAGTCATACTTTGTTCTATGTATATTGGTAGGGAATACCTTTGCCAATACGAAAATTTGCACTGCAAGAATGGTAGTATATTCATACCTACATAATTCGAAGAAAAGTTGAATTGAAAATATTTTTTTGAAAGTTTTGGAAAAAACTTTTTTACCAATTTTATTTTGATTTTCGGGAACGGGCACATTCCAAGATCACGAATATGCATTTTATAAGTCGCTAGGACGCTTAGTTTAGCCCCAAATCAAGTTTAAAGGTGTAAACTTTGATGCCTCTAGGACGCTTAGTTTAGCCGCAAATCGCATTTAAAGATAAAAGTTGATTTTTCGTGCATTAATTGAGTTCTCTTGAGCATGAGTACCTTGAATGACAAATAAACGCGAATAAACAGCGAGGTGTGTATGGGGGGGCATGTCGCCCCCTGCAACCCCCCTGCTTGAGCTCATTATAGGATTTGGGGTGGGTGCGAAGTTCGATGTATGCAAAGTTTCTTTTGCATTTAAAGAATCTGGATTTATAAGTCGCTAGGACGCTTAGTTTATCTGCAAATCAAGTTTAAAGGTGTCAACTTTGATGCCTTTAGGACGCTTAGTTTAGCCGCAAATCGCGTTTAAAGATATAAGTCGAATTTTCGCATAATGCGATGCATCAACTGAGCGCCAATGTCAAGTTTTCGTGAGCAACAGTACCTATCATTCATATTTCGAAGAAAAATAAAAAAAAAAAAAACTAAGAAAAGTTTAATTTTTGATTGAAATCAAGGAAGTAAGACGTTCATGGGATTTTATTGCAAAAATCATCAAAGGGGTCATTGACGATGAAAAAAAAACAAAAAAGCGATTTTCACATTTTTGTGCAATGATTTTTTTAAAATTTAGCTTACTTACATTTTTTTTTAATTTTTTTCAAAAATCCATTTTGATGGTAAATTTTATTTTCTACGAAAAAAGTTTTGAGAACTATCTCGAATTTTTGCTTCGTTTTCGAGTTATATGCAAAAAACCAAAAAGGGTGCTTTTGCACCCCCTCTAAAAAATGCACCCTCCAATTTAATAGCACTCCGCGGTTTTCTCATCTTCAATGACCCCTTTGATGATTTTTGCAATAAAATCCCATGAACGTCTTACTTCCTTATTGCCCTGTTTTTTAGGACATAATCAATAGTCTAAAACTTTTTTGGATCAAAAGAACTCTATTCCACCTTAAAATCAAAGTAGCGGTCATATTTGTTTATAGGGAAAGATTTACATATGTACCTATACTAAATTGATGAAATTTCACATTGTGAAAACAATCTTGAAATCAGTCTTGGACGTATACTGTTTTTTTTTTTGTTTTTTAATTGCATTTAGTTTTTGACAGTTTTTCATGCCTAGGAAAAAAAATTTTGGTATATGAAACTCATTTTTGGTAGTTTCAATTCAATCGATTTTTCTATGCAAAATACAATTTTGCAATTTTAACAAGATGTTCACTTGCACACACAAAAGGAAGTTTAAAATTTTCTCTGAAGTTGAAAGTATTTTGCCGCGGGTTTAATAAAAAGATTCGTTCATTTAAATGGATTAAAAGCAAATATATTTTCAAAATAATTATTCACGTAGAAGTGCACAATAATCAATTTAAGAAATCCAAATACCTACCTATCAAAGAACTTGGATTTCAATTGCCAACAGTCAATCGATGCTACGAAGCGATTAATGTGTATCTTGTTGGATATAAAATTGATTTTTGTAAAAATTTTAATGAACACAAAACAATTTTTGGTTTTTTTTTGAACCATTATGAAAAATATATTTGCTCTTAATCGTAATAAACAACCCGAAAAACTTTCTCACTTTTGACACACAATATAGAAACCAAACAACGATGCAAGAGCGACAACCAATCGATCCCATTTGGTCCGTTCCTTTTCTCTACAATGTTAACAATTGTTAACACTGATCGTTCCTAAATTCTCAAATTGTAACATCGTGTAACATTATGACGTCATAAAACCGTTCCTAAACTCAATGTTAAAGTGTCAGAATGTTACACTTTGTAATAATTTCCAACTCATCTCCTCGACATGAATTGAAAGTGTTGATTTGTCAAAAACAGCTGAAACTGCAATTTTTTATTTTGTGATTATCTTTTGTTTACTTTTCGTTGTTTGGATTTAGAATTGTTAGAATTTTTGCAAATATGTGTTTTCAATTTAATTAATTTTATTGTTGTTTTTGAGTTTTGAATTGTTTTATGATAAATTTACTTTTTTTCGACATTGCATTTTATCAATTCCGTGATTTTTGTTAAAGAAATTTGTGCTCATAGTTTAGTTTAAGTTAATAGAAATTTAATTTAGAAATTATGTGTATTTATTTTCAATGAATTGTATGCAATAAATAGTTTTTTCTTGATTATTCATTCTAAATGCATTTCGATTTTTTTTTTCCAACCTTGCCGTTTGACAGATCAACAATATTTTCAACATTGATCGTTCCTAAATGAAATGTTACAAAGTGTAACATTCTTAACAATGACATTCCAACATTTTTTTTGACACATCAACAATTGTTAACATTTTTAGAGAAAAGGAACGGACCAATTGCAATGAGATGATGGTTAAAATATTTTACCTACCCACTTATTTCGAGTACCTTACCTATACCTGCTCTTGTTGTTTGTCATACTGTCCACCTACAACATTAACCAAAAGTACAAAATACATTGTAGTTCCAACTTCGAAAAGAAAAACAAGACACTTAGGTATTTGTTAGATTTTCTTTTTTTTTTCTTTATTTAATATCATATGAAAAACTCACTACACAATTCACATATAGCTATAGAATAACAAATTTCTTTATTTTTGTGCACTTTAATTTTACAAGTGGTGTATAAAAAACACAGATTTAATATGGGGTGATGGGAACTAAAACTCGCCATGTCAATGCCACAAAAACTAAGATAGTTTTCCTTCAAACCATAACAAGTAGAGTTATAAATCTATGATTAGATAGGTACAACAATTATTCTCTTAGTAGGTATTCTCAAAGGTACTTTAACAATTCAATTTGATTATAAAATTTTTTTGGCATTGATATCACGAGTTTTGGTTCTCATCAGCTCATGTATTTACATTACAAAACAAATAGTAACAAAAAGCACTAGCACACACAATTTAATTTTTTGGATTTTTATCCACTGGAACTGTTGGCTGTTGATTGTAGATATTTTTTTTCTGGCAAGCAGCTACCCGGCACAGGATATCTTAATGTTCATTGTTGTTTGTTGTTTCTCTTGAATATTACTGCACTAAAATATTTATGTAGGTTGGTAGGTATTTTCTGAAAGTAGGTAGAAAAAAACGATTAGCAAAGAAAAAAATAGAATGCAAAGATATTTATCTACAATAAAAACAAAATACTTATCTATTTTATTGATTTTTCTTGATCTTTCCTTTTTATAATTTATTGCAGCTCCATTGATCTATTCGCTACTTTGTTTTCACTTTTAACTTCAAACAATTAAATTTTAATACAGCACAATTTGTTTGTTTTTCCTTCTGCCATTTGACAGCATATTCGATTGCGGTAAGAAATCGTATTTCTATTCTACCACTTTGTTTGGTCATGCGCGGTGGCAGTGGAAAAACTACTTTACTCGCTTACTCCATTTATTATTACGAGAATAATATATGACTTTCTCGTTCTTACGATTATAATAAATGTACCTCGAAATAAAAAAATATTCCCCATTCTGGTGTCAAAATGTGAAACATGTTTCACAACATGGGTGCTCACTAGCGCCACCATCGATGGAATACCACGTAAATAAAAACGACTCCATGATAATACTATAAAGTTTATATACAAAGGTAATATCATGAAGATAAATGTTGACACACCGTCTGATGTTGACACACCCATGTTGACACACCCATGAATGTTGCTTGCCACATGTTGAAACACCATGCTTGACTCTTTGTGTATTTTTAGTTGTCGTTTTCATTTTTACTTTTTAGTTGTGAAGATGCTTTACTGGGGGAAGGTTTTCGTTGATATTGGCGCTCTTCCCTCAATAAGCAAAAAGGAAAAGAATGTGCTTGTTGGTGCTTTATGTAAGTATATGTATGATGATTGAAGATTGTAGGTAGGTAGGTAAGTATATGTTGTCATTTAGTTAGGCATGTATATTTTTTGGTTGTTTTTACTTTCGTGTTTTGTTATTTTTGTGTGTATTTGTTGCATTATACTTGGCTGCTGCTGCTCCGCTAGGCGAGCGATCAAAATATTTTATTGAAGGATGGATGTATGTAGGTATGTAGGGTTGAACGATATTGGGTTGGTTCTTGATGTAGGTCAGTTGGGCATCGTGGGGTGGGTGTTTTTGTATTTGTTTTTTTGTTATTGTAATCGTTGTAGGTAGGTTTTTCAGTAATTCAAGAAAAAAAATATTGTTTGATTTCGATATGGTCAGTACTTTGCATAGGCAGACGGCGGTTGTCATTTATTTAATTGAGCAATGGGGCGGGTAAAAAGAAATAATTTTTGTCATGTCTCTATATCGTCGCAACGGCTCATACGATATGCATGAAATTTTCAGAGCTGATTCGCATGAATCCATTTTATATGTCTTTATATCTCAAAAACAGATCGAATGATTATTTTTGAAGTATTTGAATTTATTTGTATGGGTAAGAAAATATGTGGGAGAGTAACGAAATCCCGCAGCACAAAATCCCGCCGATTACAAATACACAAAAATCCCGCCGGCTTGTACCCCAATACTATTCGGTGGGATTTTTAGTACTTTTTTAAAAAATACTATTAGAAGAATTTCTTGGTGATTGCAAATTAAGTATTTTTTGGAATTAAATATATTTTTCAGAGAGCAGGATTGTTTTTGGCAGGAGATTTCGTTTCTCTCTCAGTTAAAATTGGTGTTCAATTCTGACGGGAGATTTTATTTTTCTCTGATTACATTTGGTTTTATATTTTTTGGGGCTGGATCTGGGCAGAAGTGGGTCTGGATTCTGGACAGAGGTGGAATTTTTTTTTTTGAAAAAATTATATTAAAATAAAAACTTTTTCGACTGACATTGGCGCCTGCTAGACGACTTTAAATACCCGAAGCGGAGCAACGGAGTTCCGTGAGTGGGACAGAGGACCCAAAAAGGAGGGTTAAACTCCTGAGAACCCGCGAAGTGGGCCACGCAAGGTACTCTTGCTGCAAAAAACTTGACATTGGCAATGAAACTAGCTATAAGCGTCATATTTGCGGCTAAACTAAGCGTCCTAGCGACGTATAAATCCAGATTCTTTAAATGCAAAAGAAACTTCATACCCCAAATCCTATAGTGAGCCCAGACAGGGGGGTTGCAGGGGGGCAGCATGCCCCCCATGCATATCTCACTGTTTATTCGTGTTTATTCGCCACCCATGTACTCTTCCTCAAGAAAACTTGACATTGGCGCTTAATTCATGCATAGCGACTTATAAATCCAGATTCTTTATTCAAAAGAAACTTTTCATACCCCAAATCCTATAGTGAGCCCATACAGGAGGGTTGCAGGGGGGCAGCATGCCCCCATACATATTTCACTGCTTATTCGCCACCCAAGGTACTTTTGCTCAAGAAAACTTGACATTGGCGCTCAATTATACGATAAATGAACTTAAAACTTTAAACGCGATTTGCGGCTAAACTAAGCGTCCTAGAGGCATCAAAGTTGACACCTTAAAACTTGATTTGCGGCTAAACTAAGCGTCGTAGCGACGCGAAAATGCATATTCGTGATCTAGGAAGTGCCAGTTCTAAAAAATCAAAAAAAAAAGTTGGTAAAAAAAGTTTTTTTCAAAACTTTCAATTTTTTTCTTTTAATTTAAAAAAAAACTTTTTTTTTGAAAAATTAATAAAAGAGGCATTTTTTACCAAAAAAGTTATTTTTCTTTTATGAAATTTTCTAATATTTTTAACTTCCCATTGGAGGTTATTGTAATCGGTCCGATTTGTCGAATCAAAAATTTTGACATATCTTCACGTTTCGAGCTCCCTAGAATTGGAATCCATCATTTTTAGAAAGATGTCTGTGTTTGTGCGTACGTTCGTACGTTCCATCGCTTTTTTTCGTCCACCATATCTCAAGAACAAATTAAGATATCGACTTCGGATGAATTTTATTTTATAGATAGAAGTTTCATTACGTGCTGAAAGGACTTTTAAAAAAATTAAATGAGCAGTTTTTTTACTATAGCAGTTTTAAAAAATAGTTGTTGAATCTCTTCAGTCCTGAATATCTTGAGAACGAATCATGCTATCGACTTCGGGTTAATTTTATTCTATGCATATTGACGTAATAAAGAATTGGTAAAAATATAAAAACATATCAACCTATATTGTGGTGTTCCTAAACAATGCGTAGTCGTCATCAAAATGACAAGAAAACCGAAATTCCAGTGGATTTTTTTCACAGTTTTGCATTAGTTAGATACTTTTTTGAATTGAAATGAAATAAAAAGAACATTAAATAAAAAAATAAAAAAAATTAATTAAAAAAATTTTTCAAATAAAAAAAACTTGATTTTTAAATTTTTTTTTTTTGAAAAATGTAATTTTTATTTCATTTCCATTCAAAAAAGTTTCTAACTAATGCAAAACTGTGAAAAAAATCCACTGGAATTGCGGTTTTCTTGTCATTTTGATGACGACTACGCATTGTTTAGGAACACCACAATTTGTTCCTTTACCTGGTTTGTAAGACTTTGAAGTTTTGGTGAGGAAAAACGGTTCGATGAATCAATTTGAAAATTTACAAGAATATTGATGATTTAAAAGTCTATAAATTTGCATACCAACGCAAGCCATGCAATCAATATTTGCAACGAAAAAAAAAGATTTACGAAAAGACCACAAAACGTCGGTTTTTAGTACTTTTTTTAAACTAACGGTGAACGGTAAAAAAAAATAATTTCCACAAAATCATAAACAAATTTTGTAAAACGCTTTTTCAAATTTCCAAAACTGTCTTTGAATTTTTTATAACATCATTATTTGCTGAGATATTGGTTATCAAGGCTAAAAGTATCTTTTTTCTTTCAAAGTCAGATAAACCATGTCAAAAAAAATCGTACGAAAACAACAAAAAAACTGAATTGAAGCTAAAAAAAAAAAGGTATCTGATCATGACATTTAATTGACTCAAAAAAATGTATCCATAGAAATGAGGACCTTCAAAAAAAATAAAAACAAAATAATTTTGTTGTCTCGTCTCATTTTTTGCAATAACGCAATAACGGTACTTCAAAAAAATTTGTTTGCAAACAAATCTCGAAACAAAAAACATAAAACTGTAAAATGCTTTTTATTTCAACTCAATACGACCACTCGTCACAAAGATACAGCTCTTCAAAAAACGCTAACAAAAATTGAAAAAAAATTTGTTCCTTTAATATTGTTGACTAGTGTAGTTTAAAGACTCCAAGAAGTTTAAAGACTTAATGCAGTTAAAAGACTTCAAGCAGTTAAAGGACTTCAAAACAGTCAATTGACTGCAGTCATAAGACTGTAATCAAAAGACTTAAAGAATGCATTCTTAGCAAAAGACTTTTAAAAGACTTCAAGCTGTCTTTAGTATTGCATTCGTTTTACTTTAAGTCATTTAAATGCATGATTACATTACTAAGGACTTCAAAATTGAATGGGAATTACATTCAAAGTTGAAGTACTGAGGTGAAGTAAAAATATTTCAAAATACATAAGTCTTTTTAATCAATTTATTGCAATACTGAAATAATTGCATTCTTTCACATCTCTGCTCCCCATAGATAATTATCCCACAAACACACCCTCGCAGACTGACGGACTATCTATATGCATACTTATCTAACGAGAATTATTTGTAAGATCATCGTAATGATAATTTTGATCAAAACAATAAAATTTCAAGAAATCAATAATTTACATGAAAAATAGTTGAAAAATCGCTGTTTCATTTTTTCAGCTTAAATTTCGTTCGTTTTGATTCTGATCTACAAAATTGTAAATTCAGAAAAAAAATCATTTTTTTCTTAATGAACCTCGTCAGGCACAAGAAAGATACAACAAAGATACACAACCACTAAATAAGAAAAAAATCGAAATCTCTCAACAAAAAAAAAAAAAAACAAACAAAAACAAAACCCTTGCATACCTATAAAATTCTTTGGATTCAAGAAGAACGAAAAAACAGACGAACGCGCAGAAAACAGATATAGAGCAAAAAATTAAGAAAAAAACCCACCACCATTGCTTTCAAAATTCATTCATAGCAAAAAAAAAAGAAAAAAGAGAATTCATACCGAAAAACCAACAACAAAACCAGATACACATGGGAATGTTGATAATTCAATTTTAAAAATGTTGAAGCAACTTTAGCGACGCCAGCGCACCATCGATCACACACCCAACTAATAAAAACGTCTCCATGGTATTACCTTTGTATATAAACTTTATAGTAGTATCATCGACATCAATTGTTTCTACACAATCTGATGTTGAAGCCCCCGTATCTATAAACATTCTTTGACATTCGAAAGTTGAGGAAATTTTTGGTGATTTGACAATTGAATGTTGAGGAACTTTATTGGCATGGTGATATTTCCCCGTAGAAGGGTAAGGAAAAGTGGTAGAAAATGAAAAAATGCTAAAATGGCGAGAATGAGAAGGGTGTATAGGTATTTATATGAAATATATGGGAGTTGGAGGAGAAGAAAAAATAGAGCAGAGGAACCGGTACTACGGTACTTTCTGTGAAATTTGGCATAGTGTTTTTTTTTGTGTGTATGTGTAATTTTGTATGGAAGTTCTTCATATTGTATGACTGTATAGGTAGTATTTGTAGGATTTTCTTAAAAAAAAACTTTTCGTGGTTTTTTGAAGCTATTTCAGCTTTTTGTAACGATTTTTCTTCAGATCAACTTTTTGGTTTGCAAAACGTCGATCTTTGAAATTTTTGAGAAATAAATACGTTTTGTGCGGTTTTTTGTAAATAAAATTCTTAAATCATTTTTTCGTAAAATGCTATGCATTAATTGAGTTCTCTTGAGCAAGAGTACGAATAAACAGCGAGGTGTGTATGGGGGGCCACGCTGCCCCCTGCAACCCCCCTGCTTGGGCCCATTATAGGATTTGGGGTGGGTGCGAGGTTGGGTGCATGCAAAGTTTCTTTTGCATTTAAAGAAAAAAATATCATTCACACAAAATTCGAAAAAAATTAAAAAAAGAATAAAAATTGGTTTAGCCAAAAAAACTGAAAATATTTTTTTTGAAAGTTTTAAAAAAAACTTTTTTACCAATTTTATTTTAATTTTTAGGAACAGGCACATTCCAAGATCACGAATATGCATTTTATAAGTCGCTAGGACGCTTAGTATAGCCGCAAATCAAGTTCAAAGATGTAAACTTTGATGCCTCTAGGACGCTTAGTTTAGCCGCAAATCGCGTTTAAAGATAAACGTTGATTTTTCGTATAATGCTATGCATAAATTGAGTTCTCTTGAGCAAGAGTACCTTGAATTTTTTTTTGATATTTGATATTTTTTTGAAATCTAATACTACATTCTTGCATTTGGTTTTTAAATCAAGTTGCTTAAGCGAATAGTTTTTGAGAAATTAAATTTCAAAGTCAAAATTGAAAAAAAAATGTGATTTTTTTTTCTTAAATCGATATTTTTCAAAATTTTACGTAATTAAGGGCTTTTTTTGTGTTCAATATTCAATGCCCTCTTTATTTTTTAGTCCATTACCGAAAACCAAATGTAAAAATCTTTCTTAGTTTTTGACAAATTAAGAAAAAACAAAATGTACTTTTCTCATATAAGCCCGAAAAAATGAATTTATTCATGAATTATCCATAATTTAACCCTTTTTTGGGCTTTTTTGGTAAAAGTACCTTTTGTTTTTTCTTAATTGCTCAAAAACTAAGAAAGATTTTTACATTTGGTTTTCGGTGATGGACTAAAAAATAATGAGGGCATTGAATATTGAACACAAAAAAAGCCCTTAATTACGTAAAATTTTGAAAAATATCGATTTAATAAAAAAAAATCACAATTCTTTTTAAAATTTTGACTTTGAAATTAAATTTCTCAAAAACTATTCGTTTAAACAACTTGATTTAAAAACCAAATGCAAGAATGAAGTATTAGCTTTCAAATAAAGTATAACACATTATTAAATGTGTTTTCGTTGATTTTTAATGTTTTTTTTGCATTTAAAGTCAATGTTTCAGAAACTGCCCCTCCCTGCCTCAGGGAGGGGAGATACAACTTTCACCCCATACAATTTTTTTCTTAGAATAACCCCAAGAACCACCCCCTGAAATACTTCCACTCAGGTCCGGGACACCCTGTATATTAAAATCTATGAATGGTGCTATCATCTTAATTTTGGTGTTATAAGATTCACTATTAAAAAGTAGGTACCCTAAAAATAAATAATAAATAATCATTTTGTTTTGAAATAGTTATTTAGAGTGATAATTATTTAACCAGAGTTCAAAATATTAGACTTGAATGTTCAAAACTCGAGTTCTGCAAAATCAGAAATTTAATGGTAACATTCAAAAATATTAAGCTCTAAACCATCCTCTAAGTACTACTATAAATCGATTTTTCTATGCAAAATACAATTTTGCAATTTTAACAACATGTTCACTGGCTTGCACACACAATAGGAAGATTAAAATTTTCTCTGAAGTTGAAAGTATTTTGCCGCGGGTTTATTAAAAAGATTCGTTCATTTAAATGGATTAAAAGAAAATATATTTTCAAAATAATTATTCACGTAGAAGTGCACAATAATCAATTTAAGAAATCCAAATACCTACCAAAGAACTTGGATTTCAATTGTCCACAATCAATCGATGCTATAAGCGCGCTAGCCGATGTGTTTATCGATTAATGAGAAAATTGTTGGATATAAAATTGATTTTTTTTTATCTACACAACACAAAACAATTTTTGGTTTTTTCTTGAACCATTCTGAAAAATATATTTGCTCTTAATCGTTTTGAACAACCGAATAACTTATTCACTTTTGACACACAATATAAAAACCAAACAGCGATGCAAGAGCGACAACCAATCGATCCCATTGCAATGAGATGATGGTTAAAATATTTTACCTACCCACTTATTTCGAGTACCTATACCTGCTCTTGTTGTTTGTCATACTGTCCACCTACAACATTAACCAAAAGTACAAAATACATTGTAGTTCCAACTTCTAAAAGAAAAACAAGACACTTAGGTATTTGTTAGATTTTTTTTTTTTTTTTTATTAAATAGGTATATGAAAAAATTTCACTACACAATTCACATAGGTATATTGAATAACAAATTTCTTTATTTTTATGCACTTTAATTTTTCAAGTGGTGTGTAAAAACACAGATTTAATATGAGGTGATGGGAATTTAAACTCGCCATGTCAATGCCACGAAAACTAAGATAGTTTTCCTTCAAACCATAACAAATAGAGTTATAAATCTATGATTAGATACAACAATTATTCTCTTAGTAGGTATTCTCAAAGTTGCTTTAACAATTCAATTTGATTATAAAATTTTTTTGGCATTGATATGACGAGTTTTGGTTCTCATCATTTACATTACAAATAATAAAAAAAAAACACTAGCACACATTTTTATATTTTTGGATTTTTATCCACTGGAACTGCTGGCTGTTGATTGAAGATATTTTTCTGGCAAGCAGCTGCCCGGCACAGGATATCTTTATGTTCATTGTTGATGCAATTAAATATTTATGTAGGTAGGTATTTTCTGAAAGTAGGTAGAAAAAATGATTAGCAAAGAAAAAAATAGAATGCAAAGATATTTATCTACATACAATTAAAACAAAATACTTATCTATTTTATTGATGTTTCTTAATCTTCCTTTTTTTTAATTTATTGCAGCTCCATATATCTATTTTCTCTTTTGGTTTTCTTCTTCACACAATTAATTTCACATAATTTAATTTTACAAAACGATTTGTTTATTTTTCCTTCTGCCATTTGACAGCATATTCGATTTCTATTCTACCACTTTGTTTGGTCATGCGCGGTGGAAGTGGAAAAACTACTTCACTCGCTTACTCCATTTATTATTACGAGAATAATATATGACTTTCTCGTTCTTACGATAATAATAAATTTACCTCGAAATAAAAAAATATTCCCCATTCTGGTGTCAAAATGTGAAACATGTTTCACAACATGGGTGCTCACTAGCGCCACCATCGATGGAATACCACGTAAATAAAAACGACTCCATGATAATACTATAAAGTTTATATACAAAGGTATTACTATAGAGTTTATATACAAAGTCTAAGTAAATGAATCCGATTTCTTTAATATAAAGTTTTCTTAAAATTTACATGAATGAGGATTAAGCTATCCAAATTTGTTATCAAGATGTTTCATTAGTCTGTGGCTAGATGAGTTCGTCTTTTAATTAGATGATGTGTTTGAAAGTGTAATGATCTTAGGAGATTAGATTGGTTTGGACCTTCATCAGGGATAATTACAACCGAATTTTGTTCTTTTTTCGTAAATACATAGTATGAAGTAAAATAATATAATAAATAAAATCAGATATTAAGAGAATATAAGCTTACATACAAAATGAGCGCAAATACAAACATAATTATATAGTGGGGCGGCTTAGCTATTCAATTGTGCACTTTGTGATAAATAGTTTTAATCATCGTTGGCAAATTATAAAAGAATGATTTTAAGATATTGGGCCACTTCGTATCTCTGACAGGTGCTGATCTATATTGTTGTTTTTGTCTTAAGGTACAAATTCAGGGTGTTTTTGATCAAAAATTACGGTTTGAAATAGACAAATACTCAAAAAAAGATTTGCCTACGAAAAAAATGTTTTTTATAATTTTCAATTTTTTTCAAAAACTAAGGGACTTAAAAGCAATTGGTTTTCAAAATTCGACCCAGAATTGATAGGAGCACTGAAAAATAAAAATTTAATTTTTATATAACTATGTACGTAAATTAAAAAAAAATAGTATGCATTTTTTTGCAACATTTTTTTTTCAAAACATTGAGTTTGAGAATGATTTTTTCGAAAAGTAGTTACTCAAATAACTTATTTTAAAAACAGTATTTAAGAATGGTTTTTTGACTTTCAAAAAAAGTATAGAAAAATATTGTAAGTGCTGTCGTTATTTTTTGATTATTTTTTTCCATGTCAAGTCATTTTCAAAACAAAATTGCACCGCCCACCCAAATGGGCGGAGATAGGAAGTGGTCCAATATCTTAAAATCATTCTTTCATAATGATCAAACAATGATTAAAATTATTTGCTTTTATCACAAAGTGCACAATCATGCTTCATATAGGCGGTAAGCCGCCTCACTAATATAAAAAAAGAGATTTCCCGTGATACAATTGAAAATTTACTTATACAGGGTTGTCAGGTTTAAAAAAGTGGAATCGCCAAATGTAAAATATAAATCGCCAAAAAATCGACAAATTTAAAATATTCCACTTTATAAATGACCAAATCCAAAAATCACAAAAATGTTAAAAAATTATTTGAGTGGTGGGAAAAAAAGCGATGTTCAGTTTTGAGTGCAATTAGATTTAGTCGATATTTTGATGCCTAAATTTTAGCAAACACCAATAAAAAAGACACAAGATTTAAGTGAAGATCAGATAAACAGAAACAATATCGTCGGTATTTCAATGTGTTAGAGACCTCTTGGATTAAAAAATGAATTTCATTCTCATTTTCTTTAGTATATTTTTGTGTACTTCGTGAGTTTTACCTTTTGACCGAAGATATTAGGACTTTAATTCAAAAAGTATATTTCCCATTGTGTGGACTCATATACATAAATGTTACTCAGATTCAATTTTATAAAAATAACTGAAATCTGTTAAAAAGAAAACAATAAAAATATTAATTGTGTAGCCTGGCCAATTCAAAGTCGGCAATTCATAATATTAAGTGGTCAATGTAGTTATAAGAAGTTTAATGTAATATCAAAAGAAACCTCAATAAAAAATTACTACTTCTAGTACTACTTTGATTCAAAAAATTTAAATCGCCAAAACCTAAAAATATCGCCTTTTTTAAGGTACATCGCCAAACCGATTTTCGTGTCGCCAAATCAAAATTCATATCGCCTGTTAGGCGACAAATCGCCACATCTGACAACCCTGCTTATAACCCGCTTTCAAATGCATTTGAAAGGTAATGCGGGAATAGCCCTTCACCATTTATCTGGAATTTTATATTCCGAAACTAATTTCATAAAAAAATCCTGATTCATTTATTCCTTGATCAAACTGCACTGTCAAAAATCGAGTAGAGATAATGATTTTTGTCCTGCCCTGGAGAGATGTCATGGTTGTGTTTATCCCCAAAGCTGGCAAATGCTCCCAATTTTGCGAATAATAGACTCAAACACTGGTTCTAAAAACATATGCAAAATTAACCAAAATTAGTTCATGGGGACATTAGTATTTAGCTGTTTCCTATATGACCACCTATCGCAGATGACAAAATGTAGTTATCTCGTTATAAAACAGTGGTACATCTATTTATAAGGATTTTTCACGCTTATTCTTTGATACCTATTAGTTTTTGCCAAAATGAATCTTCAAGCCACTAGGGGCGGACTGGGCCACCGGGCAACCGGGATTTTGCCCGGTGGGCCCCCGGGCATGCAAAAAGTTTTTTTTTCTAAGAAAAAATTGTTATAACAAAATTGGACTTTTTGTGGATCAAAATGGATATTTTGAAGCCCCCAAAAACTCGCTTGGTGGCCTCTACGGATCTTTGATGGCCTCAAAAACTCGGATGGTGACCTCTTAAGATCTTTGGAGGGCCCCAGAACTCAGTTGGAGGCCTCCAGACCTTGGTTGGTGGCCTCTAGGGATCTCTGGAGGCCTCCAGAACTCGGTTGGTGGCCTCTACGGATATCTGGAGGCCTCCAGACGTTGGTTGGTGGCCTTTACAGATCTCTGGAGGCCCCCAGACCTCGGTTAGTGGCCTCTACGGATATTTGGAGGCCCCAGATCACGTTTGGTGGCCTCTACGGATCTCTGGAGGCCTCCAGACCTCGGTTGGTGGCCTCTACAGATATCTGGAGGCCTCCAGACCTCGGTTGGTGGCCTCTACAGATATCTGGAGGCCTCCAGACCTCGGTCGGTGGCCTCTACAGATCTCTGGAGGCCCCCAGACCTCGGTTGGTGGCCTCTGCAGATTTCCGGAGGCCCCCAGAATTCGGTCGGTTGCCGCTTTAAATCTTTGGAAACCTCTAGAACTCGGTTGGTGGCCTCTACGGATCTCTGGAGGCCCCAAGAACTCGGTTGGTTATCTCTTCGGATCTCTGGAGGCCTCCAGACCTCGGTTGGTGGCCTCTACAGATCTCTGGAGGCCCCCAGAAATCGGTTGGTGGGCTCTATTAATCTTTGGATTCCTCCAAAACTCGGTTGGTGGCCTCTACGGATCTTTAGTTATTCAAAAGTTGATAGAAAAATTTTTCAGTTCCAAAAAACTAAATACATATGCAAAATAAAAATAAATAAAAATGGCTCTCAATGACGAGTACCTACTATAAAATGTCTGAAAGTTAGGTGCATAACCTGAATTAAAAAGATGAGAATAAATTGCCGTATTTTATCTGATCCGGATCAGATCATGATAAATAAAACAAACAGGAGTGTTAAATACCCGTCTCTTTTTGCCTTAGGTTTGTTTATGTTTCATGCATCTGTTGCCTCTTTTCTTTGCGCTATACTGAGATAATTCACATAGCAATTTTTGGATCACTGAAATAGATCCAGATAAAAAACAGGATCCCATTTTGCTTTTGCAATTACTTGTTAAAAATTGATCCGGATCAGATCATGGGAATAATGAAATGCGGCTAATGATGAGGCAGAGGACGAACGTTAAAAAACAGAAAGAAACAAGAAAAAACAAAAACCCTGTGGAGATTGCGCAAAATGCTGCTTCAATGTCTTGCGACGATATTATTTTGACGCAAAAAGGTACAAAAAGCTTTTCTTAGAATATTATTGGATGCTGACATTTTCATGTACACAAGTTGCTTGCAAAAGATCATTTTCAAATTTTAAATACATCAAAAATCGATGGAGAAATACCACGACGCAAGATCACCTTGAAACCGCATGCTAATATACGTGGAGCTTACTGTCAGCAAAGAAAAGTTAGTTAAAAAAATATTTAAAATATTAAAGTCTCTGGTCAATGATTGTTAAGTAAGTTGATGTTTTATAAAATGATGAATTAACAGGACAAGAGCCTTTTTTTCTGCAATTTTCTTATTTTTTTTGAAAACTAATATTCTATTCTTTTTACCTATTTGTTTTTTTTAATCAAGGTTTTTTTAGTGGAAAGTTTTTGAGAAATTAAATTTGAAAGTCAATATTTTTGAAAAAATTGTGAACTTTTTTTCAAGTTCATTGTTATTTCAAAATGTTGTGTAGTTAAGCACCATTTTTCATTTTTATATTCTTTTTCTTAGTTTTTGATAAAATAAAAAACAACAGAAGATACCTACTTTTTCCAGTTTCATGTTTGTTTTGTTAAGTTTATAATAGGCAAAGGCAAATAAGTACGATATATTATTAAATCTTTTTTTGGGAGAAGGTACCTTTCAGTTTTTTTATTCCTCAAAAACTAAGAAAAAAATAATACTAGTTTTGTCGGTTCACGATTCACGAGATATTTGATAAAACGTGGT